>QARZ01000491.1:72763-128095 GCA_013407115.1 Glycine latifolia
ATTCGTGGTATCAATGGAAAATTAATGCCAGGTTTGTATTCCTCGGCTTATTTTACCAATGAGAAACTCGTGAATATATGGAAAGTTCATGCCGGGTTTGTATTCCTCGGCTTATTTGACTAAATACATCGATCACGATTTATGAGTAATTTTGGGCTTTTTTGCCGTGGTTTTAGCTATAGTATCTCTTTAGCTTGTCGGCATTCCATGTGCGCTTGATCTCCTTGCCTTCCAAAGTCTCTAGAACGTAGGCTCCTTGCCCCAAGTTTTGGGTGACCCGATATGGTCCTTCCCAGTTGGGTGCCAACTTCCCTTCCCGGGCATTTTTGTTGCCGATGTCCGCACGTCGTAGTACGAGATCGTCCTTCTCAAAGGATCTTTGTTTCACCCTTTTATTAAATTTTTTAGCCGAGATGTTCTTCATGTGTAAATCTCAGTGGTGTGCTGCGGTTTGGACTTCCTCTATCAAATCTAGCTCAGCAGCTAGTGCCTTATCATTGTCTGCATGTGACTTCTGCCTCCTCCAAGATGGTTGACCGATCTCTACTGGTATCATGGCTTCACAACCATAAGTCATCTTGAATGGAGTCTCTCGAGTAGATGTTTGAGTCGAGGTTCTGTATGCCCATAGAACATAATAAAGTTGCTCAACCCAATTCGGGCCAGCCTCCTGCATTCTTTTCTTCAAGCCGTCCAGGATGACTTTATTTGCTGCTTCCGCCTGACCGTTGGACTGTGGGTGCTCAACTGATGCAAAATGGTGTTTTATGTGGAGTCCAGCCATCATTTCCTGGAATTTCTTATCCGTAAATTGCGTTCCGTTATCAGTGACTATCTCCGCTGGGATTCCAAATCTTGCTATGATATTGCGTTCAACGAACTTTTGGACACGGGCCGAGGTGATGGTAGCCAAAGGCTCGACCTCAATCCATTTAGTAAAGTAATCCACGGCTACTATTAGCCATTTCATTTGGCCTTCCGTTGCTTTGAAGGGTCCTAAAAGATCCATTCCCCATTTGAAGAAAGGCCATGGTGATGTGATTAATTTTAACTCGGATGGAGGAATCCATAATATACGTGCATGTTTTTGGCACGTGTCACATTTCTTTACGTGCTCGGCTGCGTCTGCTTGCATCGTCGGCCAAAAGTATCCAGCTCGAAGGGCTTTTAACGCCAAAGCCTTTGCTCCCATATGCTGGCCATTGATACCCTCGTGTATCTCGGTAAGTACATACTCAGTTTGGTCAGAGCTTAGGCATAATAGTAATGGGGTGCGGAGGCCTCGTCGATAAAGCTCGCCATCAACAATTGTGTACATTGAAGCATCTCGGATTAGCTTTTTGGCTTCTATTTTATCATCCGGTAATATCCCCTGTTCCAAGTAATTTATGATCGGCCTCCGCCAATCGTTGGCTATTAGGACTACCATGATGCAGGCAGGCTGTGCGAGCTCCTGTTGGATAACGGTTCTGTGATTGCCCGTTCCTTTCGTACTTGCCAGTTTTGATAATATATCGGCTCGCGTATTTTCCTCTCTCGGAATATGAGCTATGCTGAATTCGTCAAATTCGGCTATTATTTCTTTAACTTTGGCGAGATATTTTGCTAACAGCAGGCCCTTGGTTTGATATCGTCCTTCGATTTGTGCTGAGACCAACTGTGAATCTGTAAAGACATTTACTTTTAGCGCTCCCTGTTCTCTGGCTTGGTTTAACCCGGCGATCAATGCTTCATACTCTGCTTGATTATTAGACGTCGGAAAGTTGAGCTGTAGTGATTGCTCGAGTGATATTCCCTCGGGATTTTCAACAATGATCCCGGCTCCACTTCCTTTAGAGTTGGATGATCCATCAACATACACTTTCCACACATTATCTGTTGTCTGGGCGGAAAATGCCGGGGTTAACTCGACTATGAAGTCGGCCAAAGCTTGAGATTTGATTGCATTGCGAGCTTCATACTTGATGTCGAACTCGGATAACTGAATGGCCCAATTCATCATCCTTCCAGCTAAGTCCGGCTTGTGTAATACCTGTCGGATAGGCTGATTTGTTCTTACCACTATGGTGTGGCTTTGGAAATATGGACGAAGTCTCTTGGCCGTGGTAAGTAAAGCGAAAGCTACCTTCTCAAGCTTCTGGTAACGCAGCTCCGAGTTCTTTAGAGCTCGGCTTACAAAGTAGATCGGCAGCTGACACTTATCCACTTCTCGGACCAAAACTGCGCTTATGGCTTCTTCCCCTACTGCGAGGTACAAGATGAGAATCTCTCCATGCTCTGGCTTCGAGAGGACTGGGGGTGAAGCTAAACATCTTTTGATTTCCTGAAATGCTTCCTCGCATGCCTGATTCCATCCTATCTGGGCTTCTTTTTTTAATAGCTTGAAGAATGGTAGGGCCTTCTCAGCGGCTTTTGGAAGGAACCGTGTCAAGGCCGCCATTCTTCCTGTTAATTGTTGAATCTCCCATTTATCAGTAGGAAATTGCATGTCGAGTATGGCTTTACATTTATCCGGGTTTGCCTCTATTCCTCGGTGTGTTAACATGAACCCTAAGAATTTCCCGGCCTTTACTCCAAAAGCGCATTTCAGAGGATTCAAGCGAATATTGTGCTGTCTTAGTTTGCAAAATGTTTCCTCCAGATCTTGGATATGGTTTCCTTCACCTGTTTTAACAATCATGTCGTCTATGTACACTTCGATGTTGCGTCCGAGTTGATCGGTGAATACTTTGTTCATCATTCGCTGATAAGTGGCTCCTGCATTTTTCAATCCGAATGGCATTACCTCATAATAGTAATTTGCTTCAGTACCTCGGAAAGCTGTTTTTTCTCGATCTCCCGGGTACATCGGTATCTGATTATATCCGGAGTAAGCGTCCATGAAAGATAACGACTGGAAACCGGCGGAATTATCTACTAGTTGGTCAATGCTCGGCATTGGGTAGGAATCTTTTGGACAGAACTTGTTCAAATCTGTGTAATCAACACAGACTCGCCATTTCCCATTAGACTTCTTTACCATAACCACGTTAGAAAGCCAAGTGGTGTATTGAATTTCTTTTATGAACCCGGCTTCTAGCAATTCCTTGATGTGTTTCTCTAATGCCTGTCTCCTCTCCGGGCCGAGCTTCCTGTTTTTCTGTGCCACTGGTTTGGAGTCTGGGTACATGGCTAGTTTATGACAGCAGAATGTGGGATCGATTCCTGGAATTTCTGATGCTTTCCAAGCGAACACGTCCTGGTTTTCTGTCAGGCATCGAATTAGACTGTTCTTGGTTTCTGGATTATTCTGTGCACCGATTTTCGTAATTTGCTCCGGGGATCCTCCGATCTGAACATTTTCCAATTCATCTGCTGGTTCCGGTCGCCATTCTTCCACTCCTCGTATATCCAATTCCACAAGATTAACCGGTTTGCGGGATGCCGATCTCTCCATCTTTTGGTCTGAGGGATCTCCTTTTTGAATCCGAGGCGGAGAAGATGGGCCTCCTTCGATTTCTCGGATTGTATTGAAATAGCATTGTCTGGACTCCTTCTGGTCACCACAAATGGTGATAACTCGGCCAAGATGTCCGGTCATCTTCATCTTTTGATGTTTGGTGGACATTAATATATCCCATTTGTGAAGTGTTGGCCTGCCTAATATGATGTTGTATGGTGAGGTGAACTCGCCTACTGTAAATGTGACTCGGCCTGTTTTGAAACCTTCCTTCGTTCCCAGTGTGAGTTGGAGATCGATTGCGCCTTTCAGACCAGTGCCTCCTCCATTAAAATCGATTAACATAGTTTAGCATGGTTTTAAATCGTCTTCACTTAAGTTCATCTTCCTGAATGCACTTAAATTGAGAATATCAGCCGAGCTGCCATTGTCAACAAATATTCTCTTCACTCGAAAATTTGCAACGGTTCCGGTTATCACGAGACCGTCTTCATGTCCGGGCACTACGCCTTTCATATCATCTTCTGTGAAATAGATTAGCGGTGGTGCAGATTTCTTACTTTCTTTGAATTTGGGTTGATCTCTTATCGACATAACTTCCTTAAGGTATTTCTTTCGCTGACTGGCTGTGTCGCCTCCACCTCCCATGCCTCCCGAGATCACGTTACATTCGAACTCGGGTTCCGGGAATTCATCTTTCTTGTTCTTTTCATCTCGGTCTTTACTCTCCTGTTGGCTTTTCCTTTTTCCCTGGTGCCCTTGAGTCCTGATAACGTATTGCCGAAGTTTACCTTCACGAATGAATTGTTCTATCGCGTCCCGGAGTTCTCGGCACTGGTCAGTCGTATGACCCGGTCCCTTGTGGAAATCACAATATCGGGAATAGTCTAACCCCTCCTTTTTTATGATCGGTCGGGGACGTTCTACTTTCCTCATCTCTGTAAATGCAACTTCCTTCCATATTTGAGCCCGTGGAGCGTTCAGTGGAGCGTATTTGTCAAATTTCCACTCGAAATTTTTAGGTCTGACATTCGAGTCCTGAAATCTTCTTGGAGGTCGGTTAGCATGAAAATTTGAAGGTTGTCGATTGGACTGTGTATTCTCACGATGTCGATTTTTTCGGCGATGTTGGTTTCTTATTCCCCCTCGGGGCCGAGTTGGCTATCTCCATTTGTTCCAATTCCAAATATTTTTTGGAACGAACCATAAATTCATTTAAAGTCTCTACCGGATCTTTGTAAATAGATTTGGCGAGACGGGATGATCCATTGAGTCCGGCTAAAATGAGGTGCACGTGGACCTTTTCTTCTAAACCTCGTACTTGCAAAGCGGCTTCTTTGAATCGGTCCAAATAGCTCTGTAATGTTTCTCCCTGTTGTTGACGTATCTTCCCCAATATGAACTGGGACTTGGGCTGTTTCTTGCTTGTTGCGAAATTCAACAAGAACCTTCGTCCGAAATCTTCAAAATTTCGGATCGACTGCGGTGGCAACGTATGAAACCAAGCCTGAGCGGCTCCAGTCAACGTGGTAGCAAAAACTCGAGAAATTACAGGCTCGTCAATACCTCGGACACACATTTGCATATCGAATTCGTCTATATGCACTCGAGGATCTTGGCTCCCATCGTACTTGGATAAAAAGGAGCTATCGAAGTCTTCCGAGAAGTGAGCTTCTACTATCTCGTCGATGAATGGACTGTTGTTCTGGTGACCTCGACGATATTTCCTCTGATACATCTCATCTTCTTGTCTAGGCCGACGTATAATATCCTTTGCCGATTTATTGACCGCAGCGTGTTCTGGGGTCCGAGCTGACAAAGCAGGCCGAAGTCCTTCCTTGGGTCTGACTCGATCGGATTGACTGGCAGTTTTGGGATTGTCGATCTCGGCTGTAGGTGCCGAGTTATTGGTTTCGTGCTTTCTCTCTGAATTTGGTTGCTCGTTATGCGTTGTCGTTGGTCGTCTAGTATTGGGATTACTCGGCTGTTTGGATGAATTCCGAGCGTCCTCCTGTCGTTGGAGCTCATATCATTTCTCCAAGTTTTCTAGCCGAGATAGAATAGAATTCAACGCATTGTGTACAAAACGCTGATCGTTATCTAATTCTACCTCGGCATTTGGTGGTATGTGATTTGGCGGTATCGCTGGAGAAGAAGCAGTGCGGGATACCACGTCCTCCGCCACTACATTCTCCAAATGCGCGCTCCGAGGTGGTGGTGCGTCATGTCCAGCGATCTGATGGCTTCTGGTGTTGACCATTGTGAATTGGTGGGATTCGAAATTTATCGTCCCCACAGACGGCGCCACTGTTCCGTTTACGAGAAACAGAATGTACCCAGCAAGGTTTACTGGGATTTGCTATGGGATCAAACTCTCCCTCTTTGAAGATGCCTATGGAGATGAAGCACCCCCAGGAGGATGATCACTGCCGGAAACAACACAAGTGGTGTGCTGTGTGTGCAGTGTGAATGTAAAAGAGAGAGTTAGGATTGTTGTGTACCTTTCACCATGAATAAAGCTGTATTTATAGCAGAATACCTGGACCCTGGGAAGATATTGTTGAGGCCCATTATCTTTTGTAAAGATATTCAGATTATCTAATATATGAACAGCATTAGTTATGATCATATCTTCTGTTTTATCTTCTATCTTTTGGTGACTGCATAATTTAAATATTTGAACACTAGGTATATCTATACTTTCTACTTTCTTGCTTCTTTTTATTTTAGAATCCATAACATTTTAAGTATATAAATCACCTTTCCTAATTTATTCTCTTTCTGTCATTTTTTGGTATAAATTACCATATTACTGAAGGAGTGAAGATGACCTAGTGAAGCAAATTGTTGAGGACATTTCTAGAAAACTAGACACCCGGTTGTTGTCTATTCCCGAATTTCCAGTTGGATTAGAATCCCGAGTGCAAGAAGTGATTGATTTTATTAATGCTCAATCAGACACAGGTTGTGTTGTAGGCATTTGGGGAATGGGTGGCTTGGGTAAAACAACCATGGCCAAAGTTATCTACAATAAGATTCAACGGAGATTCAGGCGTAGCAGTTTCATTGAAAATATTAGAGAAGTTTGTGAAATGACAGTAGAGGGTGTATTTATTTGCAACAACTTGTTTCTGATATCCTAAATATTACAGTGAACAAAGCTTATAGCGTCGGGATGGGGGTAATTGGGTTCGAGAAAAGACTTTTTGGAAGAAGGCCCCTTATTGTACTTGATGATGTGACCGATGTTAAGCAATTGAAAGCCCTATCTTTAAATTGTGAATGGACTGGTACAGGATGTGTGTTCATCATTACAACCAGAGATGTGCGCCTACTTAATGTACTTAAACCTTATCATAGAGTCCATGTTTGTAGAATAAAGGAAATGGACGAAAATGAGTCCCTTGAGCTTTTCAGTTGGCATGCCTTTAGACAAGCACATCCAAGAGAAGACTTGATTAAACTCTCAATGGACATAGTTGCTTACTGTGGTGGACTACCACTAGCTCTTGAAGTCCTCGGATCTTACTTATGTGAGAGGACAAAAGAAGAATGGGAAAGTGTGTTGTCAAAACTAAGGAAAATTCCCAATGACCAAGTACAAGAGAAACTCAGAATAAGCTATGATGATTTAGATTGTGAGGAAAAGAATATATTCCTTGACATATGTTTTTTCTTTATTGGCAAGGACAGAGTCAATGTTACAGAGATATTAAAAGGTTGTGATCTGCATGCTGAAATTGGAATAACAATCCTGGTTGAAAGGAGCCTCATAAAGCTTGAAAAGAATAACAAGCTCAAAATGCACAATTTGCTACGTGACATGGGAAGAGAAATTGTTCGTCAAAGTTCTCTAGAGGAACCTGAGAAGCGTAGTCGATTGTGGGTTCACCAAGAAGTGCTTAATGTGTTGTCAGAACATACTGTAAGAACTTTCTCTACATATTATTCAGAAACTTTTGATCATATGTGAAACTGGGTATGGCATCCTACAAAGCCTAGGATTTGAGTCTTGAGGATGGAAAAAAACGTGATTAGGCTATAGGCTCTGATACCGGATTAGATTCCATCTTAAAACCAATTAGCACTAAGTGAAGTTGTCCAACAGATGTATAAGCTGTATCCCAAAACTTGAGGCAGACGATATGGGACTTCCTAACACCCTCCTCCCCAACAGATGCATGCAGGCGAGCTTACTAGAATAGGAGAGGACAAAGATGGGCTATAGGCTCTATATCATGTTAGATTTCAGCTTAAAACCAATTGGCATTAAGTAAAGTTGTTCAACATATATATAAGTTGCACCCCAAGAATTGAGGCAGACGATGTGAGACTTCCTAACAACACAAATATCATGGTCCCCAAAAAAAGTACTTATTTTAATATGATCTTATGAATGTTTATCAGTATGTTAATTTATTATTTATTTTTTTATTGTTACTGTTTCAATTAAGGTTTGACAAATAAATCTTGACACAATGTTTTCACCAATTAACTTGTCAATGTAAAATTTATTATATTGGCAACCAATTAGGAATCATTCTGAATATGATTTTTAAAGTAATTATTACAAAAGTAAACAATTTTGCCACATGACTACTATGATTAAATGACATTTTAAAAAACTTTTACATTGTCAATGTATTGTAATTAAATTATTTAAATTTATTCAAACTGTGTGAAGTACTGTCTTAAAATGTTTTAAGATGTGAAGTGTGTGTATCCACTTGAACTGGTGACTCGTTGTTTGAATAGCTACCCTGTACCTTGACTGACGTGAGTCTAATGACATTGGATGTATTCTTATGTTTGCTTTATATTGAGAGAATGATAATGTTTCCTTATATTTATTAAGTTTTTCAGTGCTTTTTTTTCACAGGGAACAAAAGCAATTGAGGGCTTGGCTTTGAAGTTACAAAGAACTAGTGGACTTCACATCAATACTAAAGCATTTGAGAAAATGAAGAAATTGAGACTTTTGCAACTTGATCATGTACAACTTGTTGGAGATTATGAGTATCTTAACAAAAACCTAAGATGGCTTTGTTGGCAAGGATTTCCTCTACAACACATACCAGAAAACTTGTACCAGGAAAATCTAATTTCTATTGAATTAAAATATAGTAATATTAGACTAGTGTGGAAGGAGTCCCAGGTAAATATTACATGAAATATTTGTTAATGACAATGGTAATTGTTCCCCATCATTTGCTTCTCATTTTTTTGATAAATATTTCTCTTATAGTTGCTGCAGAGACTAAAGATCCTCAATCTTAGCCATTCAAGGAACTTGTTGCACACCCCTGATTTTTCAAAACTACCAAATCTTGCAAAACTCATTCTCAAAGATTGTCCAAGATTGTCTGAGGTGCACCAATCCATTGGAGACCTAAATAATATTCTTGTGATAAATTTGATGGACTGTACAAGTCTTAGCAATCTTCCGAGGAGGATCTATCAGTTGAAATCTTTGCAAACTCTCATCTTTTCTGGTTCAAAGATTGACATGTTGGAAGAAGATATAGTGCAGATGGAATCCTTGACTACACTGATTGCAAGAGATACAGCTGTAAAAGAAATGCCTCAATCAATTGTAAGATTAAAAAGCATTGTTTATATATCCCTCTGTGGACTTGAAGGATTAGCAAGTGATGTTTTTCCTTCTCTCATATGGTCTTGGATGTCACCAACAGCAAATCTCAGATCTTGTACTCACTCATTTGGGAGCATGTCAACTTCTCTAACCTCCATGGATATTCATCATAATAATTTGGGCGACATGTTGCCAATGCTTGTTAGACTTTCAAAACTTCGAAGTATTTTAGTGCAGTGCGACTCTAAGTTCCAATTAACCCAAAAATTAAGTTATGGATGACTTATGTCAAGTAAAATTTACAGAATTGGAAAGAACATCATATGAATCCCAAATTTCAGAGAATGCCATGGAATGTTATTTGATTGGAATGGGACGCTATGACCAAGTCACCAATATGCTTAGCAAGAGCATATCAGAGGTTCTTTCTTACTCAATATTTGTTTACCTTACCTTTATTATTCATCTTGTAATTAAGAGAACATGCTATAATATTTATTTTAGCTTAAGTATGTGTTGTTTCTGATTATAATGAGCACGATTCTTGCCATGAACGAGAAAATTAATTTCCAACTTCGTAATATGATCATTGTAAATGACATTACTAGTAACAAGTAATGTTTTCAATGGAATCACACACACACACACAAAAAAAAGAGTAGAAATTCAGGCAAGTGATCACCAAGATGATGCTTTAAATGTTAAATGCAAATGATCTGAACAGATTTATATTAGAAAAGAAAAACATGGAATTCCCCTTTCTAGCATCACAAAGAGATCACTAGATGATAACCATGCATAGAAAATAATAGAACCTGTGCTACAGAGATGGATGTCTGGACAACCACCCAGACAACATTAGAGAATGAAAAATTAAGAATAAATCCATTAGGAACGGATGGCATTGGCTCAAAAAGGCCAGATTCAATTCACAGCATAAGTGACATAAAAATGTGTAATGTAGAAATATTGAAAAGAACCCACCTGTTGATGAAAGAATAGAACTGTCTAGTAAGAACCTTCTACCTATGAGGATTTTGGATCCTATCATGGGAATAAAAACTAACCTGAATTGCAGCCTGTTAAAATGAGGAGTAGAATAAATTTTAGCAAGAGATAAGTTGATAGAGATATACTTGAGAAAAAAATCATCCACATAGGGAAATAAGATCAGGAAACTGAGAGGTCACAAACAAACACCAATCAAAAAAACTGATTCTCCATGGTTAGAAACTTAAGTGCTGCAGATGCACATAATCTCTAGCCAACATGAGAAAATGACCATTTACTAGTTGGAAGACATATCTGACACATCAGTTCTGCTACCTTTTCTTTTGGTGAGAGTTATGCTACTATTATTGTACAAGAAATATATCCAAATCTTCTACTGTTGACGAGTGTGATAAAAATCTATTTTGTGCCCCTATTTTTCTATACACCATATTGTAGTATTATATTAAAAGTTCACCTTAGGTAATTTGGAATGACATTATATTAAGACTCAAAAATGTCCTTTTCAATTGCTTAATTACATAAATAATTAAGCTTTTGTTCATGATACAGGGATTGAGAACCAATGATTCAAGTGACTTTCCCCTGCCAGGTGACAATTATCCTTATTGGTTAGCTTGTATAGGTCAGGGACATTCAGTACATTTTCAATTGCCTGCAGATAGTGATTGCCGCATTAAGGGCATGACTTTGTGTGTTGTTTATTCATCAACCTCTAAAAACATGGCAGATGAATGTTTTACTGGTGTCTCCATTGTTAATTACACGAAGTGCACCATCCACATATACAAGCGAGACACAATAATTTCCTTTAATGATGAAGATTGGCAGGGCATAATATCAAATCTAAGACCTAGTGACAATGTGGAGATTTTTGTAGTTCTTGGTCATGGATTGACTGTTCTGAAGACAGCTCTCTATCTAATATATGATGAGTCAATCACTGTGAAAATGGAGCCATCACCTAATGTGAACATGCAGCCATTGCCTAATGTGATAATGGAGTCATCATCTAACATGAAAACAGATCCATCACCAAATGTTAAAATGGAGCCATTATCTAACATGAAATCAGAGCCACCCATGAAGCCAAAGAGAAATATTTTTGCAAGACTTATACAGAGAATGGGAGAATGTACATGCATGAGCTGAAATAGAGGCTTCAACAATTTTTTACTAGGCCTGCCAATGCCATTGTCATTGTATATCATTCCCTTGTTTTCCATGCTTGGCAATATTTTTGGGGGTGAGTGGTGGTTGTTTATTTCAATTAATAAGGTTCTGAAAATATATTTAAGACTTTGTTTCTAGACCTTTTCATTGCTTGACAAGACATGGTGTTGTGATGCTATATTTTTACTGTCTAGAAAGGATCAACAGTGTTAGAATATTAGGGGTAGTTGGTTAGTTGGAGGGGTTTATTAGATATAAATGGGGGTAGGATAGAAGGAAAGGGAATAAGCTGCCATTTGTAAAGTAAGCAGAGGCTCTTTGTGATGGGGAAACCCCTTGAAGGGGAGGTTTCTTTCATATTCCTGATTCTTGGTTTGAAAGAGTGACTTGGGATCTTTAGATAGTACCTATGGCACTCTAAATGCATGGGAAAGCAGAGCAACATAATACAATATGGATGCGATTAATATGCAAATCCAGAGAAGGTTGCTGGCATTATTAATTAACCACAATCCGTGTGAAGTGACAACGATTGGAAGATGTAGTCAATTGCATGCATGATGTATAGTAGCTCTACCACCATTTCCTTAATCTTTCTATTGTAATTTTTATTTGTGCAGTGTTGTAATGATTCTCTTATTCAATAACAGAGTAATTAGTTGTTATGAATGTTCTCATTCAAACATTCAATAATGGCTTGAAGCTCAAAAGATGAAACATACTGGAGGCAGGCATGGACTTTCGGATCTAATTCTACTACATGATTAGAGATAGAAAGTAAAGGATGTCAATAATTCAATATGCACCACTATTACAAATTAAACTGTCTATTATCTAAGACCACAAATTTTAATCTGAAGACTAGGAAATTCAAACCGTGGTTATCCCTAACTTGCCATCTATGCCAATTCTAAAGGAATTTTCTCATGCATCGTTTATCACAACTGTAGGAGATTCATTGGTAAATTGCATATAAAAATTGATAATCAGCTAGGAAAAGAATGCTTGCAATTTTAAGAGATGAAAGTCATTGGCAGAACAACTAGCAATGGGAGAATGATTAATTGTTTATGTAAAGCTCTATTTTGCGAGGATCACCGGCAATCATAATATAAATTATGACTTGACATTCGTTAATGCTTATGTCATGAGATCACTCATAGTTGCTGAGGCTTAATTTCTTTATTGTTTCTTTTCCTTTCATTGTAGGCCAAATAATGTTGCCTTTTTCTCAATGCAATAAACTGTATAAAACATATTCCTTTAAATAAAATTCAAGGAAGAAGCTCAGGCCAATAACCCAAGAAAATGGCTCAAGACAAGTACTTGAAATTGACGATTATTTACCCTTGGTACAAATGCGACACCCAACAAATAAAGGAGGGGAGTTGAAGCTTGAGCAGTACTCCTCTTTAAAACCCACTTCTTAAGATTCGGAGATGCTCATCCGTCTACCAGGATAAGAGAAAGAGACAATCTCGACTAGCAGTAAGAGGGAATCTAGCGGATATTTTCTAAGCCAGGAAGATGCCTCTGCTGAAGTAGAAGTATTGAGGTTTCAAACTGAGATTTGACTTTATAGTAAAAAGGGGTTTACCAGATCAGATGAATCTTGTAGCAAACGGGATTGATCTACTTCATTGCTGTTAAGTACGTCCCTCTTATCTCTTGCCGGGTCCTAACTCCAGTAGAGTCGTCAGCCGACTAAAGTTAGTACTACTCATAACCAATTCTCGTTCAATTGGTGCATTTAGGAAAATTTAAGATATTCTTAGGAAAAATTAAATTTTGATACATGTAATGTTATTTTCTTAAGCATAAGAAAAAAAAAATTAGTTGAAGTAATTATTTTTATCAACCGCAGCCGCTCTGCTCTAACACAGATTCGCCTATAAAAGGAAGAATTTGCACTATAGTAACTGCTACTTGTAGCTGAAGCCTCTGTTCTAAGACATAATTCACAGTTAACTTGAAAAAATGTAAGGAAAACTACCACTTGAAAATATTGGTATTACAAAGTGGAAAGCGAAAGATTACAAAATTGATATTACAAAGAAGGATTGTAAGTCACTAATGATGCCAGAGGAAAGAAGGTATGGAATATTGGGAGTACAGTAGAAAAATTATAGAGCATGGAGAGAATCTATTTCTGAAAGATTATACAGTAGAAAGATTATTTCAGAAAACTAAAATACTGCTCAGTGTCTAGATCTTGTACAGACACTTTCGGTTCCATTTTCCACAGGTTCCTCTGAGATACTGCTCTCTTCCAAAGGAACCACTTGGACACCCTTCAATTTGCAAGAGCTGACACTATTTACAGATTTTGAATTTGGAAAGTTGTTGTGCCCATTACTGAACAATTTCTCCATACAAATCATTTCATATGTTTTCCCAAAAGCAATCATACAAACCCTTTCTGCTCATTCACACCCATGCTTTCATCAAATCTCCACGAGGATTAATCAAAGTCGTCATTCACACACTATTTTTTTTTTATAATATATTATTGTCCAAATTTTTAAAATATATAAATTTTCAAAAGTTCAAATATTGTACTTTGTACATATGTATGTATATACTTTTATGTCAATTTAACTAACAAGTTATTAGTTAGCTTTAGCCAAATACACCCTCCATTTTAAGATCTAAATCATATGAATTCTTTTATGAATATATTTTCTTATTTATTTATTTTGCAATTAATTGTTAGTTCACCAATAAGTTTGTTCCTTTCTATTCAAACAAATTTATTTGATTTTATGGCTCCTAATCCTCAAGTATTAAGCAATTTTTTAAGGGGGTATATTTATGGTATGACAGAAACTTATCAGAAACACTAGATTAGGATGCGAACAGGGTAAACCAACTTCCTGCAAGATCGATACATAATAGAACTTGATTAGTTACAACCCTTTCACCTTAGCCCTTTTATTAGCTCCCAGGTGATTATGATCAACGGTATCTCAACAACTTCCAAGTCAAACACAGCATCAGCACATTAACTCATAAAAACCAGCAAGGCAGTAACTGTTTATACCAAAAAAAAAGGCACCTAAATACTGTGAAATAAACAAATAAGTAGGGTTTGAATCTGAAAATTATGTGAGAGAGGGTAAGAGAAACAAACTGCAAACATAATAACATAAGAGGATAAAAAATAAAGGTATTATATAGCACGTATTACACCAACTAGGATTTGCTAACTCCTACAGTCCTACTCTGAAACATAATTAAATTGTACAGTATGTTCATACTCCAGCTTTACTGATATCACCACTAAAACAGACACTAGTTTTCTGCACTAACACTAGATAATTTAAAACCATATCCATGCCATTCTCTTCTAAGTGATACTCTTTCTGCTAGCAGAGTGTCACCATTTATAAGAAAGTGACATCAAGATAACTCTGCATATATTCTTGCATACTTAGTAGCCTGCACGAAACATGAGCTTATTGTAAATAACTAAATATTAAAATGAATACTGGACACTTTCTAAGATTTTAGCAATTAGCAGTAAATCGGTGATATTGTAAAATCTCTCATAGGACACCCTAATTATTTTACTCTAAGCATTAGTTGTTTTTTCTTATATAACTTTCCACTGAAATTGCCTTTGAATAATTAAATCTCATAGGACATCCTAAGGTAAATTGAATCCACCACCACCACCACCACCAAACCTCATCTTTCCAAGCAATATCATGTACCATTTAATTTTAAAATAAGAAAAAGAAGTATTATTAGCAAGGATGCTGATAAGAGTGGGAGGTGGAGGTGGGGTCAAACATATGTTAGGGGTTTTAGATAGTAATTAGGCTGAGTTAGTTATAACTAACTAACTAAGGAGGGAAATTATAAGTAGCTGAGAGGGCAGTGAGGGAAGGATCGGAGATCAGTGTAGGAGGTTGTGATTCCCTCGAAAGATCACATTGTAACTGTAGGTGCTACACTCTAGTTTTCAATAAAAATTCATTCTTCTCTTTCACAACTGAACCAGTTCCTATTAACTGGTATCAGAGCTCCAATCTTGGGGCTTTGTGAGGTGAATGGGATCAAAGAAGATGGAGGCCAGAATCGAAGCATTGGAGCGCGCGATGGAGGAATCTCGCAAAACCAATCATTTGAACAGGGTCGCGATTGAAACCCAGTTGAGGTCGATGGAAGAAGTGTTGTAGAGGTTGGCCGTGACATTGGAGAAACCGGAAATGGAGGAACGGGTTCGCGTGAAGGAGATGAAAGGAAGGGACAAGGATGGAGGCGAGGAAGGGGTGCGTTAATGGAGGCAAATGGAGTTGCCAGTGTTCGCGGGGGATGATCCCGTAGACTGGGTGTCGCGAAATGAGAAGTACTTTCGGTTCTAAGATGTAATGGAGGAAGAGAAATTGGACGCAATTCTTGTGGCTATGGAAGGTGAGGCTTTATCATGATTCCAATGGTGGGAATCGTGGAGTAGTTCTCAATCTTGGGAAGGCTTCAAGCTGGCTGTGGTTCAGAGGTTTCAAGGAGCTAGTGTGGCCAGTCCTTTTCAGTCTTTGTTGGCATTAAAGTAAAAGGATAGTGTGTAGGCCTATATTGGGTAGTTTGAAAAACATGTGGGGGCAGGGAGAGGATTGGATGAGAATTTTCTGAAAGAAATTTTCTTGAAAGGATTGAAAGATGAAATAGGGACAAAAGTTAGGGTGCATGAACCTAAGTCTTTGCTGGATACAAAAGTTGAGGATAAAAACAGAGTTCTGGGCAGCTTACCAAGAAATGGGAAGGTGAGTCAATCTTTCCAAAGGCCCAATTTCTTAGGTTCAAGAAGTGGTAAGGAGTGGCAGCCTGGTGGTAGCAAAGTGGGGGAACCTGCAAGGGTGGTTAAATCTGGAGAAGAGACTTGGAATAGGAAGAAACCTTTCCATAGGTTGTCTCCTATGGAGGTGAATGAAAAAATGAGGAAAGGGGAGTGTTTTACTTGTAATGAAAGATACCATCCCACTCATGTTTGTAAAAATAAACAGCTGAGAATCATGATCATGGAGAATGATGGAGAAGAGAGTGATGATGGGGAACAAGAAGTGGTGGAAGAAGAGAGAGGGGAAGAACTGCACCAACTATCCTTGCATAGCATTGAGGGGTTCACAACCAAGAAATCTCTTAAGTTGTGGGGAGAAATAAGAGGGAAGAAGGTGGTGGTCTTAATTGACTGTGGGGCCACTCACAATTTTATATCTTTGAATTTGATAAAAGAATTGGAGTTGGAGGTGTCTCCTACATAGCCTTATTCTATGGAGGTGGGTGATGGACATAAGGTGAGATGTAAGGGCATGTGCAAAGATCTAGCCATTGAATTACAGGGGTTACAAGTAGTTCAAAATTGTTATCTCTTTGAACTAGGAGGGGCTGAGGTGGTGTTAGGGGTAGACTGGTTAGCTGGCTTGGGAGAAGTGAAGGCAAACTTTGACAAGCTGACTTTGACTATGAAGGTTCAAGATAAGAATTTTGTGTTGAAAGCTGAGCCTGAATTGATTAAGGCTGTTATCAGCCTAAAGATGATTAAGGGAGGTATGGAAGAAGCTGATCAGAGATTTTTGGTGGATATTAAGACAGTGGAGCAGGAGAAAAAAAAGGGCAGCAGTACCTGAAGCAGTAGAGCAGATTTTGAAGCTTTTTGAAGGGGTTTTTCAAGAACCAGCTCTTGATACCAATTGAAAATGATATGAATACTTCACACTTAACCAAGAGGGGGGTGAATTGGTTAAACCTTGGTATATTAAAAATTTCTTTAATCAAAGTCAGAGTTTCTAGGATCTTTATCACTTTTCAAAACCAAGAAACCTTATTCAATCAAGTAGCTCAGCCCCAAGGAATTCAATGAATCAAAACTGACTTTGTTGGTCAAGCAATTGAATCAAGAAACAATTAAAATGAAGAGGATACAAATAGAGAATCAATACACAAACAATTTATACTGGTTCACTTCAAAACCATGAAGCTACATCCAGTTTCTTCCAACCAACACTAGGTTAGAGTTCCATTATTATAATTTTCAGTTCTTACAATCAATTACAATGTCTCCTTTTATCAACCCTAGATAAAGTACAGAATTCTAAAACCCTATTAGATTCTAAGAGACAAGAACCTGAGAACACTACTCGGTTCTTCTACCTAGAAAACCCTTCTCTAGTTACAAGCAAGAACTCAATTACATTAGCCAAATTACAAAGAAAGACTAAAACGAAAATTTCAATCAGATTAAGGAGAGAAAAAACCTGATAATCCAAAGTATGCAATGTAGAATGAAGTTACCAGATCAGGTTGAATGATTAAAAGACATTAAGCACAACTTTCCTTAATCTTAAAATGGTTTCAAGCTCCAAGAATGACTTAAGCACACATGATCAATGCACAATGGAGCAAGACACAATTAAACCCTTATAAAACACTTTAGAATGCTCACAAGACTGTTTAAGTTCAGAAAAATATGTATGGGTAATGTTCCAGAAAGTTATTAAAGCAGCTGAGCATCAATCCTATTTATAATAGAATGTTGTAACTGTCTGTAATCGATTAAACGCGCCATATAATTGATTAAAACACTTAAGTAATCGATTAAGTCACCACTTTAATCGATTAAAGTGTTCATGAGTTTTCTGGGTTTGAGCAATGAGCAAATTAATCGATTAATACAAGTTGTAATCGATTATTCCAATAGAATGACATTTCATAAAAGCTTGTGTAATCGATTATGAGAAATGGTAATCGATTATTGCAGTGCAACATGTTTTTCTTAATGCATTATATAATCGATTACAATTCCTGGTAATCGATTATTTTAGTGCAACAAGTTTTTCTTAAAACGTTGTGTAATCGATTACGAATACTGGTAATCGATTATTCCAGTAGAACCATGTTGTCTAAAAGGCTTATGCAATTGATTACATTACTTGGTAATCAATTAAAGTGTTCATGAAAGCTTTTCTAGTTTTGAAAACGAAGCAGATAATCAATTAATACCCTGTGTAATCGATTATTACAATGCACTTTGCATTTTTCCAAAAACAATTGAATCAGTTTAAAAACTTAATTGAATTATCAAAGCCTTGTGATTTTTATGAAACCAATTAATTTAATTATGGATTAAATGAATGTAATGTACTTGGATCACCAGAATTGCTTTTCTTTTACACATTTCACACTAAATTATCTTCAAGGCATCCATTGCATCTTGAAAGCTCAAAACCAATGCTTGAATCAAAGTTCCTTTGCATTCTTTAAGTAGCTCCCCCCTGAATCCAACAATCTCCCCTTTTTTGGCTTTGAACATGCCAAATCTTTAATTGATTACCAGTTGGACTTGAAGTTAATTGAGGAACCAAATTGGGAAAAGCTTGAGCTTTACAAACCTGAAAATTTTCCAATTCCTTTGCCAAGAACAAGTGTTAAAAGCATATGTGATTCATTCAGCATTCATTTACAAGATTTATAGACTTAATAAGTTCATTTTAATCACTCAGCTCCCTTTAAATTTCACAATCCATTCAAGTCAAATTTTGGGCACAATTTTGAACAAAAAACAGGGTAGAACAAAGTAAGTGGCAGAGCATGTCTAAAATCAATTATTTCTCCCCCTATTTGGCTTATCAAAGTCAAAAACCTATAATGCACAGCAACTAAGGATAAGAGAGAAAACAAATTTCATTCATTAAAAATGGAAATGCAGTACATTGATAAAAACGAAAATAGAAAAGAAACATAAAAACAGAGTAAATAAAGCATGAAATCCTAGAAGCCTATGCCTCATTTCCAGAGTAGTCAAGGATGATCCTAGCTTCTATGGTTTCAATTCTAGATCTAATTTCTTCAAGGGTTGTATTGGTCTCAGCCCTATGTTCATGATGGAGTGATAGCATGGCATCCATCTTTTGAATCATTAAGGATTCAAAGGGGCTGTAGGTAGGTGCAGGAGGAGCAGCATCTTCATCATCATCATCTTCAGCATCATCTCCTTGCTCAGAGGCAGGAAGTGGTTGTCCAACCATTTGCCATCCAAGAGGGGTCTTGGTCATCCCCCAATTTTGTGAGATGCTTCTCCTTGATAAGGCTGTTGCTAGAGTTGGTATTGTCAACCACCTCATTAGAAACATCCACTTGGAAGTAGTCAATGAACCTTGATATGAGGACAACATATAGGAAAGGGTAGTTCATTAACCTCTTAGATTTTAACATAATCTCCTGGAGAACAAGTATCCAGTTCATCTTAATGTCATTCTTCAAGGCATAGACAAGTTGTAGATCATCATCAGTGGCTTGGGCATGGTTGGTTGCTCTAGGGGTGAGGATGTAGGTAATGATGTAATGGAGAAGTCTATCCTCATGGGTCATGGGTCCAGTGCTTAGCCTAAGCCTCAACCTCATTTGAGGATCAAGAAGCATCCCCCTATAGGTATCAATCCTATCGTACCCACCCACTTATTCTTCAAACCTCCTCTCACCATCAAAAGTGAGGCCAGCAACCTCTTCCCATATTTCTTGGGTTATTTCTATGGCTACCCCATTGACTTGGGTTATGATTGTCCCTTCCATTGAGAATTTGGCACAAGTATAGAATACCTTGACCAATTCAGGGTAAAACGTGCCCTTCATCTCCACAAATTTCCTAAGACCTTGGGGTTCTATGTAGGTAGGAAACTAGAAACCCTCATTGCTAAACCAGTCTAGGGAGAGGTATTTAGGAGGACCTATGAGTTTAGTAGCATTGAATTGAAGGTAGGTCATCTTGTCTTGCTCATTGGAGAACCAATGATCTAGTCTATTGGCTGCTGGGTTAGAGGATTCAGCTTTTCTTTTGGAGGATCTTGGTCTTTTGGGTGCAGACATGGTTTCAGAAGAAGAGAAAGCTTAAGACAAGGTTTCTAACCCTAAAAGAGAGATATACAAAAATGCTTGGGGAGGAAGATGAGTAAGGTGTGAATTCTGCACAAGGCATAGGCTGTATTTATAGAAGATTTTAGGCTCCAAGTTTTGAATTTTAAAATGAAAAATAGTTACCACGCATTGATCACATAATTGAAGGCACAGAGGATTCAAAATTTGAATTTGGTGTCAGTTGGGCAGTTACAATTTCCAAGAAAATTTTTCAGATTTTGTAGTAACTCCATGAATAATCAATTATTTCATTAAGTAATCGATTATTTTTTTAACAAAATCAGTTTTACAATATGTTGGAATCGATTAATTCGTGACGTAATCGATTAATTCATAAGAATACAGTGAAGGAAGATGAAGAGTAATCGATTGTCCTCAAATGTAATCGATTATCTCAGTACAAAAGCAAGTTTCAATAAGTTTCTAAGCAATTTAATCGATTATTCCGTAAGGTAATCGATTATTCCAGTTAGAGTGATATTTTGCAAAACCTTTGGAAGCTTGTGTAATCGATTATTTCATTGGTTTAATCGATTATTCCAGTGGAATGGATTTTCTGAAAAGGAATTCTATGTAGAATAATCGATTATTTCGCTAGTGTAATCGATTACATAAGCTAAAATTTCATTCCCAATGGCTTTTTAAATGAATTTAATAGATTATTTTGAGACTTAATCGATTATCATAGTGGAAAATGCAGATTGAACAATTCTTATGCAACACAATTTCGAATTTCAATAGCTTTTATGATGGAGATAACAAGGGATTTCAATTTTGCAAGGAAGGACATAAATCATACAAGCTAGCACAAGTTAGATTCATCAAGAATGCCTAGCATGTTTCTAAGTGCATAAAACCTGTCTCTAGCCAAAGGTTTTGTGAATATATCAGCCAATTGGTAGTTTGTATCAACAAAATCAATCTTGATATTACCTTTCTGTACATGGTCTCTTAGAAAGTGATGTCTTATTTCAATGTGCTTGGTCCTTGAGTGCATAACATGATTCTTTGAGATATTGATGGCACTAGTGTTGTCACACAACAGGGGTATTTCTTTTAGTTCAACACCAAAGTCCTGAAGTTGTTGTTTCAACCAAAGGCTTTGTGCACAACAGCTTCCAGTTGATATATATTCTGCTTCAGCAGTGGATAATGGCACACATGATTGCTTCTTGCAGTGCCAAGAGATTAATGAGCTTCCTAGCAAGTGACAAGTTCCACTTGTGCTCTTTCTATCCAATTTGCACCCTGCAAAATCAGAATCAGAATATCAAAGTAAGCTGATAGGTGTACCTTTTGGATACCAAAGTCCAACTTTTGGTGTGGACTTGAGGTATTTGAGAATCCTCTTGACTGCTATTAGATGAGATTCCTTGGGATTGGCTTGATATCTAGCACACAAGCAAACACTTAGCATTATATCAGGTCTACTAGCAGTAAGGTACAGCAAGGAACCAATCATTCCCATGTATTTGGATTCATCCACACTTTTGCCTTTGTCATCTATGTCAAGATAAGTAGAAGTTGCCATAGGTGTTGCAGCTTCCTTGCAACTTTCCATTTCAAACTTTTTAATCATCTCTTGACAGTACTTTGATTGAATTAGGAAGATTCCACTCTTTAGTTGCTTGACTTGTAATCCCAAGAAGAATGTGAGTTCTCCCATCATTGACATTTCAAATTCACCTTGCATAGTAGTTGAAAATTCTCTGCACATTGATGTGTTAGTTGAACCAAAAATTATGTCATCAACATAAATTTGAACTAATAGTATATCATTTCCTTTTCTCTTTATGAACAAGGTTTTATCAACTTGACCTATTATGAAAGATTGTTCAACCAGAAATTTACTTAACCTTTCATACCAAGATCTAGGAGCTTGTTTCAAACCATACAATGCTTTTCTTAGTTTGTAAACATGATTTGGATGTTTATAATCAATAAACCTAGGAGGTTGTTCTACATAAACTTCCTCTTCAATATATCCATTTAAGAAAGTACTTTTGACATCCATTGGAAACAATTTGAAATTCATCAAACAAGCATATGCAAGCAATAACCTAATGGCTTCTAATCTGGCTACTGGAGCATAAGTTTCATCATAGTCAATGCCTTCCTCTTGGTTGTATCCTTTAGCAACCAATCTATCTTTGTTCCTTACTATGATTCCACTTTCATCCAGCTTATTTCTAAAAACCCATTTAGTGCCAATAGGTTTATGAGTTGATGTTCTAGGGACTAACTCCCAAACTTCATTTCTTTTGAATTGATTCAACTCATCATGCATTGCCATTAACCAATGTTCATCTAATAATGCTTGATCAATACTACTTGGTTCAATTTGTGATACAAAAGCCATGTCACAACAGAGATTTTTTAATGAAGATCTAGTAGTAACTCCCCTTTGAAACTTCACCAATGATGTTATCAAGGGAAAGATCTCTTGTTGTTCTCCAATCTTTAGGTGCATGTCTAGGTGTTGATTGTTCTATTTCAGCCCTTTGTTCTTCCTTTTCTTTCATCAATGAGTCATTTAATTGAATGAATTCTTCCATAGGACCTGCATCAATGTCACACTTCTTTTCCTCTTTAGAGGGATTAGATTCATCACAGATAACATGAACTGATTCTTCCATGCATAATGTTCTTTTATTGAAAACTCTATATGCTTTGCTTTGTAGTGAATATCCAAGAAAAATGGCTTCATCAGCTTTGACATCAAATTTTCCAAGTGATTCTTTGCCATTATTTAACACAAAACACTTGCAGCCACAGGTTCTCAAATGGGAAATGTTTGGTTTTCTACCCTTGTATAGCTCATAAGGAGTTTTCTTTAAAATAGGTCTTATTAGCAATCTATTCAAGGTGTAGCAAACTGTACTTACTGCATTAGCCCAAAAATGTTTAGGCAAATTAATCTCATTAAGAAGAGTTCTAGCACCTTCTTCAAGGGATCTATTTTTCCTCTCCACAACACCATTTTGTTGAGGTGTTCTTGGAGCTGAAAAATTGTGGTTGATTCCATTTTCTTCACAGAATTTTTCAAAATGTTCATTTTGGAATTCTCCACCATGATCACTCCTTATTGAGATAATTTTGCTTCCTTTTTCATTTTGAATAAGTTTGGCCAGTTTTCTAAAAGCATTGAAAGCATCACTCTTGGATTTCAAAAACAAAGTCCATGTGAATCTAGAGTAATCATCAACAATGACAAGTCCATAATAATTGCCACCCAAACTCATAGTTCTAGAAGGACCAAACAAATCAATGTGTATTAATTCAAGTGGTCTAGAGGTGGAAACAACATTTTTGCTTTGAAAAGAGATTTTAGTTTGTTTCCCCTTTTGACATGCATCACAAAGTTTGTCCTTTTCAAACTTGAGTTTTGGTAAACCAATCACTAAGTCCTTTTTAATAAGTTTGTTCATATGGTGCACGTTGATGTGACTAGCTCTCCTATGCCACAACCAAGACTCATCTAACTTACTTATTAAACATGAAGTTTTGTGAAAGAGTGCATGGTCAATAGAAAGTACATAGATATTACCTTTCCTTTTTCCTATATGGATTACTTCACAATTTTGGCTATCACATATCATACAACAATTCTCATTGAATGAAATTTTAAAACCTTTGTCACATAGTTGGCTTATGCTTAGAAGATTGTGCTTCAAACCATCCACATAAAGAACATTGCTAATCTTGGTATTGAAGCTATCTCCAATGTTGCCTTCACCAATGATCTTACCCTTGTTGTTATCTCCATAAGTGACAAAGCCTCCATTTTAGGAACAAGGTTTGTGAGCAAAGACTTGTCACCCGTCATATGTCTAGAGCATCCACTATCAAGATACCATAAAGAGGATCCAACTCTAAGATATATCTACAAAAATTAAATCAATTTATAAAAGAAGGTACCCAATTGAGGTTGGGTCCATACGGGTTAGTGACTTTCTTTTTCTTTTCCACCCAAATGCACTCTCCATTTGGCACATAAAATCTTCTTGCAAAGCATTTATAGGATGTGTGTCCTCTCTCCATACAGTAGTTGCAAATAATAGCTCTTGGTGATTTTCTAAAGAAGGCATTTTGATTGATCCTTGACTTCTTTTTATTTTTCTGTTTTGGGGGCACAAATAATGTCTTTTGGACAGATTTAGAGTTTGGTTTATACCCCAATCTAGAAGTATCTCCAGCATATTTTTGTACATTAAGCATTTCATTGAGATCACATTTTCCTTTGTACAACTTTTGCAAGAGATCAATCAAATTGTTATTCTTTGAAAGGAGCTGCATATATTTCTCTTCTTGATTAATTCTATACTCATCAAAGACCTTTTGCAACATATCATATTTGTCAACAATTGTAGAAGAAGAAGCACATACACAACCATTTGATTTGTAACTTGAAACAAGTTTTTCATTTTCTTCTTTCAGGTTGCAAATCTCAGCTTGTAGTTCAATAATCTTAGCAAGATGATCTTCAATATTCTTTCTAAGCTTATTGTTAGATTTTGAAAGCTTTTGTGCCTCTATGCATTTCTTGAAAAGCACTAATAGCTTGATCAAGTTCAGAATTTACCTCATCCTCTTCACTTAAGAGATCATCATCATCTTTATTGACAATGGATGTAAGACACATGTTTGCTTCCTCAATTTCAGTGGAGGATTTTGAAGTTGTTGAGTCATTGTCTTCCCAAGCTATATATGCTCTTCTATACTTCCCTTCCTTCTTTGCTTTGTTGTCCCCTTGTTGCTTCTTCAAGTAGATTGAGCATTCAGACTTGATGTGGCCGAGTTTCCCACATTCAAAGCATGTAAAGTTGCTATCAATCTTCTTGTTGCTGCTGTTGTTGTTGTTCTTGAAATTTCTTGAGAATCTTTTGCCTTTATTTTTCTTAAAAAGCTTGCTAAACTTTTTGACTATTAAGTTCAAGTTTTCCTCATCTTCTTCATCACTTGATTCTTCCTCTTTTCCCACTTTAGATGTTGCAGCTTTTAAAGCAATTTCTTTGCTTTTCTTTTCTGCATCTTCAACACAAGTTAGTTGAGACAACTCTAGTTCATATTCAAGTAACTTAACAAAAAGTACAGCCATTGACATCTTGGACAAGTCCTTGGATTCTTTGATTGTTGTCACCTTTGGTTGCCAAAATCTAGTGAGACACTTCAAGATCTTGATGTTTAGTTCCTCAACACCAAAAGTTTTTCCAAGTCCCAAGAGATGATTGACAATGTGTGTGAATCTTGTTTGGAGCTGGGAAATGCTTTCATTTGTGTTCATCTTAAACATTTCATACTCATGGATCAATGAATGCTTCCTTGATCTTCTTACTTCTTCGGTTCCTTCATGAGTAATCTCCAACATCTCCCACATCTCCTTAGCATGTGTGCATCTAACTGTTCTAAAGAATTCATCAGAGGAAAGTGCAAAGGTTATCATGTTTTTGGCCTTAAAATCATATTTAATAACCCTTTTCTCAACATCACTCATCTCATCCCATTCTTTGGGAACCATATCATTACCAACAGTTTTGATGGGCACCACAGGACCTTTCTCTATTACATTCCAAGCACCTGAGTCATTTGATTGAATAAAGATCTTCATCCTATTTTTCCAAAGACTGAAATTCTCCCCTTCAAACAACGGAGGTCTGTTTAAAGAAGCACCTTCCTTGAAAGTTATTTGTGAGATATTCATTTTGAAAGAAAATAGTGATCTTAAGTAACTTTCAAGAACCAGCTCTTGATACCAATTGAAAATGATAAGAATACTTCACACTTAACCAAGAGGGGGGGGGTGAATTGGTTAAACCTTGGATCTTTATCACTTTTCAAAACCAATAAACCTTATTCAATCAAGTAGCTCAGCCCCAAGGAATTCAATGAATCAAAACTGACTTTGTTGGTCAAGCAATTGAATCAAGAAACAATTAAAATGAAGAGGATACAGATAGAGAATCAATACACAAACAATTTATACTGGTTCACTTCAAAACCATGAAGCTACATCCAGTTTCTTCCGACCAACACTAGGTTAAAGTTCCATTATTATAATTTTCAGTTCTTACAATCAATTACAATGTCTCCCTTTATCAACCCTAGATAAAGTACAGAATTCTAAAACCCTATTAGATTCTAAGAGACAAGAACCTGAGAACACTACTCAGTTCTTCCACCTAGAGAACCCTTCTCTAGTTACAAGCAAGAATTCAATTACATTAGCCAAATTACAAAGAAAGACTAAAACAAAAATTTCAATCAGATTAAGGAGAGAAACAACCTGATGATCCAAAGTATGCAATGCAGAATGAAGTTACCAGATCAGGTTGAATGATTAAAAGACATTAAGCACAACTTTCCTTAATCTTGAAATGGTTTCAAGCTCCAAGAATGACTTAAACACACATGATCAATGCACAATGGAGCAAGACACAATTAAACCCTTATAAAACACTTTAGAATGCTCACAAGACTGTTTAAGTTCAGAAAAATACGTATGGGTAATGTTCCACAAAGTTATTAAAGCAGCTGAGCATCAATCCTATTTACAACAGAATGTTGTAACTGTCTGTAATCGATTAAATGCACCATATAATCGATTAAAACGCTTAAGTAATCGATTAAGTCACCACTTTAATCGATTAAAGTGTTCATGAGTTTTCTGGGTTTGAGCAACAAGCAAATTAATCGATTAATACAAGCTGTAATCGATTATTCCAGTAGAACTGCATTTCATAAAAGCTTGTGTAATCGATTACAAGAAATGGTAATCGATTATTGCAGTGCAACATATTTTTCTTAATGCATTATATATCGATTAGAATCCCTGGTTATCGATTATTCCAGTGTAACAAGTTTTTCTTAAAATGTTGTGTAATCGATTACGAATACTGGTAATCGATTATTCTAGTAGAACCATGTTTTCTAAAAGGCTTATGTAATCGATTACATTACTTGGTAATCAATTAGAGTGTTCATGAAAGCTTTTCTAGTTTTGAAAACGAAGCAGATAATCGATTAATATGCTGTGTAATCGATTATTACAATGCACTTTGCATTTTTCCAAAAACAATTGAATCAGTTTAAAAACTTAGTTGAATTATCAAAGCCTTGTGATTTTTATGAAACCAATTAATTTAATTATGGATTAAATGAATGCAATGCACTTGGATTACTAGAATTGCTTTTCTTTTACACATTTCACACTAAATTACCTTCAAGGCATCCATTGCATGTTGAAAGCTCAAAACCAATGCTTGAATCAAAGTTCCTTTGCATTCTTTAAGTAGCTCCCCCCGAATCCAGCACCAAAA
Organism: Glycine latifolia; assembly: GCA_013407115.1. Taxonomy (NCBI): domain Eukaryota; kingdom Viridiplantae; phylum Streptophyta; class Magnoliopsida; order Fabales; family Fabaceae; genus Glycine; species Glycine latifolia. Next base: position 100,209 of record QARZ01000491.1, read on the forward strand.
GGACTGCCACCTCACAGGGAAAAGGACCATGCTATTAATCTGCAGCCTAGTAATAAAATTCCTAACATTAGGCCTTATAAATATCCACATTGTCAGAAAGATGAGATTGAGAGGTTGGTAAGAGAGATGTTAATAGCTGGAATTATTAGGGCCAGCACTAGTCCTTTTGCTAGCCCAATAATTTTGGTTAAGAAAAAAGATGGTAGCTGGAGATTTTGTGTGGATTATAGGCTTTTAAACAAGATTACAGTACCTGATAGGTTTCTTATACCTGTAATTGAGGAGCTGTTAGATGAAATCGGAGGAGCAAAGTAGTTTTCTAAGCTGGACTTAAGGGCTGGGTACCATCAGATTAGAATGAAGAATGAAGATGTCCATAAGAAAGCTTTTAGAACTCATGAAGGTCATTATGAGTTTTTGGTCATGCCTTTTGGTTTGACTAATGCTCCTTCAACCTTCCAAGCATTGATGAATGAAGTTCTCAGATCATTTTTAAGGCAGTTTGTGCTTGTTTTTTTTAATGATATACTGGTGTACAATAAAGATTTGAGAGAGCACCAAATGCATCTCAAGGCAGTTTTGCAAGCACTGCAGCAACAGGAACTGCATGTGAACAAAAAGAAGTGTACCCTTGGTCAAAGGTCATTGGAATAATTGGGTCATGTGGTTTCAGGGAGGGGAGTAGAAGCAGACCCTAATAAGCTAGAAGCAATGAGCAAATGGCCCATACCTAGAGACATCAAAGGTCTGCAAGGATTTTTAGGGCTGACAAGGTATTACAGAAGGTTTGTAAAAGATTATGGGAAGTGGGCATAACCACTTAATGCTTTGTTGAAGAAAGATGCTTTTCAATGGACCACTGAAGCTGAAAAGTCGCTTGAAAAGCTGAAGAAAGTGATGAGTGAACTGCCTGTGTTAATGGTGCCTGATTTTTCTAAACCATTTGTGCTGGAAACTGATGCTTCAGGCTCAGGTTTGGGTGTTGTGCTGTTGCAGGAGGGCAGACCCTTGGCTTTTTGGAGCAAGGCTTTGTCTGAAAGAGGGCAGATTAAATCTGTCTATGAAAGGGAATTGATGGCAGTGGTGTTGGCTGTGAAGAAATGGAGACATTATTTGTTAGGAGGAAAGTTCATCATTAGAACTGACCAACAAAGTTTAAAATTTCTTAATGAACAAAAACTATTGAATGCAGAGTAATTTAAATGGGCTGCGAAGCTAATTGAGTACAATTTTGAAATACAATACAGACTTGGGAAAGAAAATGTGGTGGCTGATGCTATATCAAGGCAATTTCATTTTTCTACAGTTTCTTTGGTACAAGAGGAAGAGTGAGGTGATTGGGATGAGGAACTGAAGGCTGATCAGCAGTTGTATGAAATTTATCAGGGTATTCTCAGTAAAACAGCTGAGAAATCTGGGTATACCATTAAAGGAGGGAAACTTTATTACAAAGACAGATTGGTGTTGTCACAGAATTCTACTAGAATTCCTTTGCTTTTGAAGGAATTACATGATTCACCTATAGGAGGGCATTCTGGATTTTTCAGAACTTATAAAAGGGTGGCTAATGTGGTTTTCTGGCATGGGATGAAAAAAACCATAAGGGAGTATGTGGCTGAGTGTGAAATTTGTCAAAGTAACAAAGCTAGTACCCTATCTCCAGCTGGTTTGCTTCAGCCATTGCCTATTCCAACCAAGGTATGGACTGATATATTAATGGATTTTATTGGTGGGCTGCCAAAAGCACAAGAAAAAGATACTATCTTAGTAATAGTAGATAGATTGACCAAGTATGCCCATTTTTTGGCTTTGTGTCATCCTTATACAGCTAAGGAAGTGGCTGAGATATTCATTCAAGAGATAATGAGACTCCATGGTTCCCTAATTCTATTGTGTCTGATAGAGATAGGTTATTCATGAGTCTTTTTTGGAAGGAGTTGTTCAAGAAGGCAGACACTCAATTAAAAATGAGTTCTGCATATCACCCACAAACAGATGGACAAACAGAGGTAGTAATTAGGTGCTTGGAAGCTTATTTGAGGTGCATGACAGGAACCAGACCTAAATAGTGGCCTTCTTAGCTAGCTTGGGCTGAATTCTGATTCGATACTAACCATAATATTTCTGCCAAGATGTCTCATCTTCAAGCACTGTATGGACAACATACTCTCTTGTTGATAAGAGGGACTGATATTCCTTCTAAGTTGGAGGAAGTGAATCAGTTATGTAAGGAGAGGGATGATTTGTTACAGGAGTTGAGAGATAATTTGCTGAAGTCTCAAGATCAAATGAGGAAGCATGCTAATAAGCATAGAAGAGAGTTAAATTTCCAAGTAGGGGATTGGGTTTTCCTTAAAATACAGCCTTATAGAATGAAGTCTTTGGCAAGGAAACCCAATGAAAAATTGAGGCCTAGATTTTATGGGCCTTATAAAGCCATGCAGAAAATTGGTGAAGTGGCTTACAAATTGGAACTGCCCACAAACAGCAAGGTTCACCCAGTTTTTCATGTTTCTTTGCTTAAGAAATCAGTGAAGGCAACTTGTTCTCCTCAACCTCTACCAGGAATGATGGATGAGCAGTGGGAACTTCAAATGAAACCAGAAAGAGTTTTGAAGCAGAGAATCAATACAGCTGGACAACAGGAAGTGTTGATCAAGTGGCAAGGATTGCCCCATCATGAGAATAGTTGGGAGCTGCTGGAGGAATTAAAAGCTGTGTTTTCTGATTTGGACCTTGGGGACAAGGTCCAGCTTGAAGGGGAGGGTATTGATAAGAGTGGGAGGTGGGGTCAAACATATGTTAGGGGGTTTAGATAGTAATAAGGCTGAGTTAGTTATAACTAACTAACTAAGGAGGGAAATTATAAATAGCTGAGAGGGCAGTGAGGGAAGGATCGGAGATCAGTGTAGGAGGTTGTGATTCCCTCGAAAGATCACATTGTAACTGCAGGAGCTAGACTTCAGTTTTCAATAAAAATTCATTATTCTCTTTTGCATCTGAACCAGTTCCTATTAGATGCGTAAGTATAAAATAGGAGAAAGCATGATTTTTCCTGCATATAACTTCGGATTTCCCATAATGCAAGATGAAGAATGGACACTGATATGCGCCTAGCATATAAGGTTTCCTAAGCTTTTAGAAGCAAGAATTGAGCATTAAGCATGGATAATTGCCCTTTTGTGTTATGATTTGAGCTAAATGTGATAAATTGTCAGGAAATCAATCAAAGGTGCCAAGATTAAGCAAAATTAAGAAGAAAAGAACCAAGCTTGGAAGAATACTCTGGCGCCATCAGCGCCAGAATGGCGCCATTAGCGCCAAAGACACTGGAAGCCAGCGCCTCCCGCGCCAAAGCCACGCCGAAGGGGCCATCAACTCTGGAACCTGGCACCATTAGCGCTAGGATGGCTCCAAAAGCGCCATTAGCACTAACATCTGGCGCCATCAGCGCCATTCGTTTTGTAAGTTGGCACCATCAGCGCCATTCGTTCTGTAAGTTGGTGCCATCAGTGCCACAGGTCGACAAAAGCAGAATATTAAGGGCAAAACAGGGACTTCACAAGCTTGGATATAAATACCCAATCCTCAGCATTCAAAGCATGACTTCTTGGAGGGAAACACACAAAATAGGGTTTAGAAAGCTTGGGTGCCTTAGCTAGGGTTTAAAAGGAGTTGGAGGCTCAAGTGGAGGTTTTCTCCATCTTCTTCTCCTTGCACTTCAGCTGGGTATGCCATTTTGTGTAACACAGCCAACCACAATGCGGTTTGGCTGATTTTATATTGTAATTAGGGCTAAGCACTGAATGTAATCTCCTTTGGAGTGTATTGGATACTATTCTTCATTTATATCAAGTTATTTCACTTTACTTTGATTCTTGCATGTTTCTATCTTGCTAGAACTGATCACTCTAAGTTGGGTATTGAAAGCTAGAGTTTACAATAGGAATATTGGGATTCTACGCTTGGACTTGGGTAAAGTGACAAGCTTTACATTGACTAGGGATAGAAGTGTATGCTTGCAACCAGTTATTGCATCATTTAATGCTTAACCTAACAGCTACCACTAAGGGATTAGGGTAATTACTTGGGTTAAAGGGTTAAGATCACTATGGGAGTAGGGCTTAGCTGTTATTGTATGAAGATGCATGTTGAGTGACTTGAGCTAGATGAACATAGTAGACAATACATGTAAGAAGGTAGGAAGCATTTAGTGTGGGTTGCCCTAGCTACATTACTTCGTATATCATTATAACCCTATTTACTTGTTGATAATAGTTAATGCTTATAATTAGGTTTAATTTCATTACTACACACACACAACAACAATTTCTTAAATTTATTTGTTCTCCAATCTATTGATATTAATTATAATTTAATCGGTCAAACAATCCTCGTGGGAACGATATCTTTCTTATCATTGTATTACTTGAAACGAACGGTATACTTACCGAGTTCGCAATAGACACCCTGATTTTTCTTGTTTCCACCGATGACACTTGCTGTCAGTAGACTCTTTGTAATAGCTTGTAGATTGTCTATGTACAACCTTCGAGCTTGACCATAAGGGAGATCCTCAAGCAACTCTCATTTGTCATTAAGTTTCTTTAATGTGCCTATGATATTTGATCCAAAAAATCCACCATCTTTAGTGATGCATAAAGGGGAAAAGTAATTATGAGGAATGCCATGAGTATGCAAAACAACGGACTTAGTCCAACACGTGTGCACATTATATTGTTTCATCACCCATATTTCAACTGTTTTGGACCGAGCAACACATAGCGAGACAACCTCCAAGTACCCTGAAACCATACGGTTCATATATTTCCGTAGTTAAATCATCTAACAGAGGAATCTCTGAAAAACTCTTTTGTACGAGATCAAAGGCCAGAATGACAGGAAGCTGTTTATCCTTGGAAAAAAACCAGCCAATGTAGAGACTCATGAAGGAGTAACCCAACTTTGAATACATCACCGAGCATGCCATAAGAAACATGCATATGGTCATAGTCCAACAAACTAGTTTTAAAGGATAAAATTAAGAATGGGTGACTTTCAATTCCCAATGCGATAACAACCAGCAAGTAGTCATCTGTTGATGGATCATACCCAAAACCAAATAGATGAGAATAGGTTATTCGATATTCAAAGACTTCTAACCGTTCGCAGACGTCTGTGGATGGATTTTATATAATGAGATGAGAGGCTCTCCAGTACTGTATAAGAACGAGTCCTCTGCACGAACCCAAAATTTTGAGTTTTGGATTACCATGATCATCGGCATAATAGTCAAATACGCCATAAGGTGGAGGTGGCGGAGGGGGATACGGAAACGCAATGCACCGATAAATCTGCTACGCGTGTTTCGACATTGACAGATACGAAGTAAAAATCACCCGATCTGAGGAGAAGTCTATGGGTAGGTGCGACAGTTACGTCATGATGGGAAATGGCGAATTGGGGATTGTAAATTAGAGAGAACCATGGCTTACAAACATACTTGAAACGCAGAACAGGTCTAACGGGCAATCTCAGTAGAATTTCTATTATCAAGTTGAAAGGGAGAGACTGAGTGGGTCTCATTACCCGCTCTTGGTCACACGCAAACGCAGAGAAAGAACCCGAGGACATTAGAGTGAACTTAACTCAACTCCAGCTGCTATCTATCTTGCTTCTCCAACGACCACGTTGACTTGTCGGGTGGGATGAAAGCCAAAGAAATCAGAGGCAGAATGAACCAGCACGATGATAGCCAGTAGAGCTAGGGTTTTCTAGAGAGAAGAGAGAAGAGTAGCGTTGTTTTAGCCTTTCGGCGATTTTTAGAGAAGAGTAGCGTTTTGCCGGGGGCAATTGCTTCCGCCACCCCATAAATTGCTCCCTGCACTTCCATTAACTTTAAAAAATTTATAAATTTTCAAAACTAGTCTGCCACCACGCATATTTTTTTATTTACAATATTTGATTTTTTTTATAATGACAATTTTTTAATTCATTATAATGACAAATCTATAACATAAAAATTGATGGAGTGTTCCCAAAATATTAAATTCAGAATTGTTTTTGATAATTCTGAAAATAAATATTATTTTTCATATCGCTTAATCTAAAATTATCAAAATAATAATTTCAGTTTTATTTTTTTTCATAACACTCCATTATTTTTATGTATGCCAAATAGTTGAATATAGTAGTTACATTTTCTAACTTTGTCTTGCATTTATGGTGTGTTTGAGAAAGGTGAAATATAGTGGAAAGGAAGAGAAATTTTTTAAACAAAAAAACATAATGTGAGTCCTACACTTTTCTTCTCAATTTGATTTATTCCATTCTACCAGATACACTTATAGAATAGAAAAGAGGTATACTTTATATCAATACAATGACAACAAATATAGAGGAAATAGTAGTCGGGAGTGATTATTTTTTTTATTTAGAAAAAGTTGGGGATAATGATGATGATGGGAAAAACACACACATCTCTTCATTACGCATAAGGATGAAAAGTGTGGAGAGACCTAGGAGATGTGGCAATAAAATAATTGACCAATCTTTTCAATAAGATTCTTCAAACAAATAAGATGTCTGATGCTTGGAGAAAAAATATGTTTGTGCCTATTTACAAAAACAAAGTCGATATTCAAAATTGTTCTAACTATAGAGGCATTAAGCTCATGAGCCATACTATGAAGTTGTGGGAGAGAGTTATTAAACATCACTTGAGGAGGGAGACCAATGTTTCTGTAAATCAATTTGGATTTATGCCAGGAAGATGTACCATGGAAGCTATTTTCTTGATGCGACAATTAATGGAAAGGTATCGAGAAAAGAAGAAAGACTTACATATGGTGTTCATAGATCTTCAGAAAGCATACGATAGAGTCCCAAGAAAATTTTTATAGTGGACTCTTGAGAGAAAAAAAGTGCCATTAAAGTATGTTAATGCAATCAAGAATATGTATGATGGGGCTACCACATGTGTGAAAGCTTGTAATGGAACATCAAGGGATTTTCCTATCATGATAGGTGTACACCAAGCTTCAACTCTTAGTCCTTATCTCTTTGTTTAAGTGATGAATTAACTATCAAAAGATATTCAAGATGAAGTGTCATGGTGTATGCTTTTTGCAGATGATATTGTGCTTATTGATGAGACCAAAGACAGTGTTAATAGGAAACTTGAATTGTGGATAAACACTTTGCAATCTAAAGGATGAAAATGATATGAATATCTCACACTTAACCAAGAGGGGGGGGGTGAATTGGTTAGACCTTGGTAAATTAAAAATTTCTTCAATCAAAAACAGAGTTCCTAGGATCTTTATCACTTTTCAAAACCAAGAAACTTTATTTAATCAAGTAGCTCAGCCCAAGGAATTCAATGAATCAAAACTTATATAATTGGTCAAGCAATTTAATCAACAACACAATGAATATAATGAGTTAAGGGATAAAGAAGCAAGACACAATCAGATTTATACTGGTTCACTTCAACACTAGAAGCTACATCCAGTTTTCTTCCAACCAACACTAGGTTAGAGTTCCACTATTATAATTTTCTATTCTTACAATCAATTACAATGTCTCCCTTTATCAACCCTAGATAAAGTGCAGAAATCTAAAACCCTATTAGATTCTAAGAGACAAGAACTTGAGAACACTACTCAGTTCTTCCACCTAGTGAACCCTACTCTAGATACATGCAAGAACCCAATTACAATAGCCAATCTACAAAGAAAAATGTAAAACAAAAATTACAACCAGATTAAGGAGAGAAACAACCTGATGATCCAATGATGCAATGCAAAGCAAAATGAAGTTACCAACTCAGGTTGAATGATTACAAATCAATAAGCACAACTTTCCTTAATCTTGAATTGAGTTCAAGCTTCAAGAATGACTCAAACACACATGATCAATGCACAATGGAGCAAGAACGAATTTTATCCCTTAGAAAACACTTAAGAATGCTCACAATACTGTTTAAGCTCAGAAAATACAAATGGGTAATGTTCCACAAAGTTAGAAAAGCAACTGAGCCATGGTTCTATTTATAACAAATTTTTCGTAACTACCTTTAATCGATTAAAATACTTATGTAATCGATTAAGTCACCACTTTAATCGATTAAAGTGTTCATGAGTTTTCTGGGTTTGAGCAACGAGCAAATTAATCGATAATTTTGAGACGTAATCGATTATGCCAATAACAATGTGTTTTCTAAAAGCTTATATAATCGATTACGAATCACGGTAATCGATTATGCCAGTTCAGCATGATTTTCTCAAAACATTGAGTAATCGATTACGAACTCTGGTAATTGATTATTCCAGTAAAACTTGCTTTTCTCAAAGGCTATGTAATCGATTACGAGAAATGGTAATTGATTATGGCAGTGCAATCTTAAAATCATATATAGCCATGTAATCGATTACGACTTGATAATAATCGATTAAAAAGTTCAACAAGGCAGTTTATATGAAAACGAAGGTCAAATAATTGATTAATCTGATAGGTAATCGATTATATTGTTCCTGAAATTTTTCTAGATTTGACGAAGAACAAAATAATCGATTAAGCAATTAATGTAATCGATTATTGCAGTGTAAAATGCTTTTTCTTTTAAAACCTTTGAATCAATTTAAAACCTTAGTCAAATTGCCAAAGCCTTGTGATTTTGTTAAACCAATTAAGTTAAATATGGATTAAATGAATGCAATGCACTTGGATCACCAGAATTGCTTTTCTCTTACACATTTCATACTAAATTATCTTCAAGGCATCCATTGCATGTTGAAAGCTCAAAACCAAAGCTTGAACCAAATTTCTTTGCATTCCTTAAGTAGCTCCCCCTGAATCCAACAAAGGATTCACGATAAGTCAGAGTATATGAAGTGCGATTTTTTGCTAGTAAGAGATGGTGATCAAGACCTCGTCCATCTACTTGGTCAAGAGGTACTCAAGAAAGATGTTTTTGGATACTTGGGATTAATTTTGCAAAAAGGTGGTGAAATTGTTGAGGATGTAAATCATAGAATCAGAGCATGGTGGATGAAATGGCGGAGTGCATTTGGATTTTTATGTGACCGCAAAATCCCCCTTAAGCTAAAAGGAAAATTCTATAGAACAGTTGTAAGACTTACAATGTTATATGGAGTTGAATGTTGACCAGCACATAAGCAACATGAGCATAAAATAGGGATAGCATAAATGACAATGTTAAAGTGGATGTGTGGGTTACGAAGATGGATAAGATAAGAAATGAAAATATTCAACGAAAGGTAACAGTGGTACCGGTGAGTGAAAAAATAAGGGATCATAGATTAAGGTGGTTTCGGCACGTAATGAGACGACCCTAGATGCTCCTGTTAGAACAAGAGTTTGTTACCAAGAGTTCGTCACAAAGAGATGTAGAGGTAGACCGAAACTTACCTGGGGAATGATAATTAAACAAGACTTAATGGAGTGAGGTATAGATTGACGGAAGGTGTGTCTTAGGACGGAATGGAGAAAAACTATAAGTTTGGTGGAGGGTTAGACTCGTTATTATCTCTATGTTCCAAATGGTCCCTTTTTAGTTCTTATCCTCTTCATTTTTCCCTCATTCTTTCACTTTTCTTTTCTTTAATCTTATTTTATTTTCTTTTGTCTTATTTTTCCTTTTTCCTCTTTTTTTCACCTTCCTCGTATCTATCGTTAGGTTCATCTACCACCGACCCCAATTAACTTGGGTTAAAGGTGTGTAGATGATGTTAATGTTGATGTTATGTCCATATGATTGTAATATTTAATTTTATAAGTAACCATAGTATTGATTAGTGGATTTGTTAGAAACATAGGTTACCTTTTATCTATTGTATCAGCTACTGTTCTGGTTTTGACTTTTAGTGTATCTACTGTGTTGATTAGTAGGCAGTAGGCTAGGTATAGTCATTGCACTTCTTTGTGTTTCTCTTGTAAGCTACGGTTATGTGTACTAATAATTGAAGTAGCTGAGTGTTTGGTGAAGACACTCAAGCTTTTCATTTAATGCTTCTTCCTACTTTATTCAACTGAGTTAAAAGGAATATGACATGTTTAAGTTTTTTTCTTTTCAATTTAGGCCCTATGTCATCTAATGCAGATTTAACTCATCTATTTTATATTATGCCAGGGGTTTCAACAAGGCACTCAATGGGTTTACGGGTGAGGGATGGAGGTCAAGTTATATTGCCCCTAGCACACACAATTGAGCATGAGGTAATTAATAAATTGATAATAATTATGCAATAGAGCTACTAATATTTTTGCAATTCGACATTTACTAATTTCTATATTCTTCGTGCTAGTTTTTGGAAGTCATTAAATTAGTAGGAATTACTAGTTCCCCTGAAGACACAATAAAGCCTAGAGAAATGTTTCTATTACAGGTTATTTCTTCCCTCTGGTTGCTTGCTTTATGCTTCACTCATTCATAGAGGCCAGTTACCCAGTTTCCTTGTTCTGATTTATATATATAGCATTAATATGTAGAAAGCATGTTTTTATACACTTAGTCATAACACTTACGTGGAATTTGGTTCAGGACTTAATGTTCTTATTTTTTTGTCTTGTCTCTATGTTTTGATCTAGTTAAGGAGTTTATCATGAAAAACGAATACTCTTGATAAAACAAATGCTTGCTTGCTTGGAACACTTATTAGAATTCATGATGCTCACTTTCTTCTTTCTTTGATCTATGATGAAAGAAAAAATATTATATCCTCAAGCCTCTTGAATGCATATAGCTTGCTTGTTTACTTCATTATTCGTTGGATCTTGTTGTTAGAATGGGGAACTCTCTATTCAATCATAACATTCTAATGGTATCTAGGACACCTTTGTGACTTTCTTTCTTATAATTCATTTGTTTTTATAAGGTAAGATATGGTGCTTCAATGCAAAGGATTATTTTGTTTGATAACATTATATTAGACTTGGTGCTTCAGAACCTAGAAGTCTTATTGAACTTTTATTTTCCTTTCAGGATGAAAATGGGAACAAGATGATAAATGAAAGTATATTCGAGAGTATAAGAATTGTTCTAGTACCTATGGGAAAATGGTGAGTCTAGTCTTTTTTGTTTACAAGATATTTTATTGTTTCTCTCCATTTAGGACAATCAGTTATAATATATAAGCTTTATTTCTCTATACAAGTTCTTTTTAATATGATGCTTTACTGTGGGCCAAGTATTGGAATTTTGGAATAATCGGTGATACATTTCTAGAAGCAAAATCCATTAACCATTTTTTTTCTTAATTTATGTTATTTTATTTTGAAATTAGAGTTTTATGTTATATGAAGATTGAGTCTTGTGTATGGTAGATCCCGAGGACAAGGAAGAATACAAAAAAACACCATTTTTTAAACAAATGATGCCTCTGCATCGGTTCTATTAAAAATCGATATAAAAAGTGAATTTTTCAGCATCATTTTTAATTAAAATCAATGTTGAAAATGTACCTTTATATCAATTTTAAGTAGACACAAGGCAAACAAGTTAGTTATTTTCTTTTAAGTCAATGTCTTCCACATCAGTTGTTTCAAGAACCGATGTAAAATACAATATTTAACATTGATTGGTAATCGATGTTGAGAGTTGTCTACAACGTCAGTTCAAAACCGATATTAAAAGTGTATTTTATAGTAGTGTTTTTTTTAGAGAATGTTAAATAAATGATAAGAGATATAATAAAAATAAATTTATATACAACTTGATAATTATAGTTATGCATCTTAACTCAAAAAAAGGATATATTTAATTAAATATTTTGTTTGCAACCTTACCCTTGCATATGCAAAGAAACTGTTTCCATATTCGAATCCATGATTAACAAGTCACCAAGACACAACTTTACCGTTGTGACAAAGCTCGCCCTCTTTGTATAAATAGGTATAAGTTATATAATAATTTTATAAATATTTAGGAAATTAAAATATAAGCATGAGTGGTCTTATTAGTTTATGAATAAAAATAAACTAAAATATGTTTAATAAACACTCAAATTTTGAATGAGATAATGAGATACTGTTATCTTCTAAAGGATCCACTTGGACACCCTTCAACTTGCAAGAGCTGACACTTTTTACAAATTTTGAATTTGTAGATTGACTCCGATAATAAGAATCCCCACCCTAGTAGTTAAAAGATCAAGAGATTCAGGAGGACCTTTAGGCATAGGAGCTCTATTTTGCTCACACCAACTAGCAACAAAGCCCTTAACATAGGAGCTCCATGCATACATTAAATCTCAGGAGCATTAAGCAAAGTTGTCATTCACACGCTATCTTTTATAATATATTATTGTCCAAATTTTTAAGAAGGATAAATTTAAAAAAATTCAAATATTGTACATATATACACTACTACAAATATAGTCTTTTACGTTGTACCTACGACGGCGGTTCTCCCAAACTCGTCATTGTATATTACTAGTAAAAATAATAGGAATACCCACAATAACCAAGAAGGGGGGTGAATTGGTTAAATCTTGGTCTTTTAAAATTTATTTATAAAATCAGAGTTAAAGGATCTTGTTCACTTTTAAACCAATAATGCTTCAAATCAATCAAACCACTCAGCCCAAGAAATAAATTGCTTAAAATAGGACTTGTTGAGTAATGATAATGATACCAAGAACAAATGACCAAGATAACTAGTAGAGATAGAGGAATAGAAAAACCAACGCAAGAATTTATACTGGTTCACTTCTCAAGAGAAGCCACATCCAGTTTCTTCTAATCAACACTAGATTAGAGTTCCACTATTATCAAATTTCAGTTCTTACAAGCTTTACAACAATCACCCTTTATCAAACCTAGATAAAGAATAGAAATCTAAAACCCTATTAGACTCTTAGTGATCAAGAACCAGAGAACACTACTCTATTCTTCCCCTAGAGAACCCTACTCTAGAACAAGCTTAAAAGAACCCTTTACAATAGCTTCAAATAATAAAAAATACAAAAACGAATTTATAATCAGAGATAATGGAGAGAAACAACCTGATGATCCAATGAATGTGAATGCATATGGTTTACCAATTAGAGTTGAGATGCAAAAATTAATTTCAGAACATACTCCCCAAAGCTTCTTTGAAAAACATTGCCCAAGAAATCATTCAATACTCCATGAAGATTAAAGAGTGGGACAAGAACTTTGTTAACTCAGAAAATCACTTTCTAACTTTGAGAAGACTTATGTATATTCAAAAAATTTGAAGTGTTCAAATTGTTAAAATAGACAAGCCTTCATTCTATATATAACAGCTTTTTGTAACAGACTGTAATCGATTACAACGCACCAAATAATCGATTAAAATAGCATATGTAATCGATTAAATCGTCAAATAATCGATTAAAGTGTTTACAGCTTATTTCGGGTTTAACAATGAACAAAATAATCGATTAAATCGAGTTGTAATCGATTAAAGCAGTGAAGTTCATTTTGGAAACAAGCTTGTGTAATCGATTACAGTTTGTGGTAATCGATTAAAGCAGTGAGACATGCTTTTTATTTTTACTATGTAATCGATTACAAGAATCTTGTAATCGATTAATATGTTCTTCATGGCTTTTTCCAGATTTAAAAACAAAGCATGAAATCGATTAAAACAGTAAGATTTCATTTTTCCAAAAACATTAACCATGACTTATTAATTTCTTTTAAAAACATGAATAGCTTTAATACTTTAATGAAAACATGTAAGCATGCTAATGATCATGTTCATGCAATGCAAGGATCATAAGATTTATCTCTCATACACTTAATTAGATTACAATTTTTAAGGCATGTGAAAAGCTCAAAACTTTCTTCTAAGGCACAAGCTTCATCTTCTTGCTGCTCCCCCTATATCCAACAAGTTGGTGGCATAATTGTAAATACCAAGTTATGTTCAACGATGGTTAATATTAAAACTGTCTACGAAAAGCATGTATGTCATAATTGAGTGGCATTTTTTAAATTAATTTGAAGTTATTTAAGACGGGTGACTTGAACCGTCTTTGATGTTACACCAACAAAGACGATTTATGAAAAACTGTCTTTGATTTAACGCTAACAAAGATGATTTACCATAAACCATCTTTGATTTATACGCTAAGAAAGACGGTTTTGGTGTAAACCATCTTTGATTTTACGAAATTATATTTCCTTGTCATTTTGACATTTCTACCTATCTCTATCCCAAGAATCCTGGCTCTCACTCTCGTGCCCTAGCCTCAGTCTCCTTCTATCAATTGGTGTCTGTACCCAAGAATCCCTGAGTCTCGTGGCCTTGACTTTGTTGCAACTTGCAACAAGTATGTATCTCTTCCGTATTGTTTTCCTTATGTGCGTGGTTATTCAATTATTGGAGTTACCATTTAATTTATTTCCGAGATGCAATTTTATTTGTTAAGGAGTTGCAACTTAATTTGTTTTATGTTCAATTTGGTGAATAAGAGTGAAATAGTAGGGAACAAAGTTTGTGGACTGGTCAAGTATAGATAGAATAGTTCCTAGCATTGAGGTTGTTGTTCTTGATCCCCTACACTCTGGTGTCACCTACAAAAGGTATGTATCTCTTTCATTTTTAAAGATTATGTGCATGGTTATACGATTTTTGTATAAGGCGTGGTTATATGATTATTGGAGTTGTGATTTTATTTGTTTGGGGTCTACAATTTTATGTGTTTGGGAGTGAAATAGTAGGGTATGAAGTTTCTGGACTGGTGAAGTATACATAAATCGTTAGGGAGTTGAGGTTGTTGCTGTTCATGTCTTTGATGTTTACTTCTTTAGTATAAAAGTCACGAATGGATGTTTTTAGGTGAAATGCTTTGTTGTTCCATTTAGGCTATGGGTGTGTACCAAAAAGTTGATAAGGAGAGTTACTATAATTTATCTCACAAATATTTTTCTAGTGTTAGTCATAAGTTATGTGTCTCTATTTCAGTTCGGTCTTAGGTAGTTGTCAACATATATAAAATTTCACATGTAGAAGGCCATTTAATGAGAAATATAGACAAAAATTTTAAGATGTGAGGTGCACAATGCTATAAAAATTCACCCAGCATTTGTTTTCTTGTTTACTTATCAATTTGTCTCTCCTATGAAACATTGGGGATATGTCTCTTAAGGTAACTTATGTGTTGTGTAGAGGATTGAAATTTAAATGTAGAAAAAGACAACTTGCAAGGCAAAGAGTTTCTTTTAATTGTTTTCTTTGAAATTTGAATGTCTCAAATCATTGAATAATTGATGCTTAATATACTAAGTGTTTTCCGCAAAAATGTAATACGAATCCATCGTCATGTTTCCCAATACTAGGGAAGAAGGGAAACTATATATTATTGGCTTGATTCCAATACAAGCACTAACAGATATATAGGCTAAATCTAATAAAAGAAAAATGAGAAATACAAAAACAAAATTTCTCCCTTTAATTACAGATACAAACTAAAGATTTATAGGAAATATTATATCTTAAATTACTTCCTATTTACAACACTCCCCCTCGAGTTGAGTTGGTTAATGAATGTCAAACATTCCTAACTTGCAAGTAAGACCATGGAATCTCTCTATGTGGAACCACCTTGGTGAATAAATGTGCAAATTGAAATCCTAAATGTTGTAGCTATAAGACCACTGTTTTAGTTATTGATAAAATGTTTGTGTATTTCTATGTGGTTAGTTGTATCATGTTGCACTAGGTTGTGTGCAATACTAATAGTAAAGTTACGGTCGTTGTACTTGAACTTGAAGTCATCAATTATGATTTTCATTTAAAACACCTCAGAGATATCATGAGCAATAACTTGAAACTCCACTTTTGCACTTGAACTTGCAATTTCATTTTGTTTTGACTTCTACATGTTACCATATTTCCTCCCCAAAAACATGCGATACCTTGACATGGACCTTCTATTAATAACTGATGTTGCATTGTCTACATTTGTATACATCTCCATGTCCATGGAGAGTTTACCTTCTCTTTTGAATAACAATCCTCTTCGTGGAGGCTGAATGATTCTTTTTACTACCTACAAGTGTCTCTCTTAGGGTTCATGTATGAATTGACTAACCATAGTCACAACATAAACAATGTTTGACTTAGTGTGGGATAAACAGACAAAACTTCCTACAAGTCTCTAGTATTAGGCCATCTCTATTTCTGGGCTCTTCTCATCACTTCCAATATTGTGGTTCTACTCAATGAGTACAGTGTATGTTTTACGACCTAATTTATCAGTCTCTGAGAAGGTCAATCACATGCTTCCATTAGGAGATGAAGATACTTTGTCTGGAATATGAAACCTCCAGCTCAAAAAATAGTTAAGGTTTCCCAAGTCGTTCATTTCAAACTGAGTTGGTAGCCTCTCCCTCAGCCTAATTTTCAATCTCATAAGGGAGACTGTTGTAAATATCATTCATATTTGGCACATGCAAAATGTGTCATTGTATCTACATATTTATATTTCTATATAGGGTTTCCTTATTTCCTATTTTAAGGCTTGGTTGTTTACCTAATAAAAAGGACATTAGAGATTTTATTATTTACACAATTTAATATACAGTTTCCTTTTTTTCAACTATCTTTCGTGATGAAGAATGACTGAGCAAGGTTCTTCAAAATGTCATTGCTGGTAGGTTAGAAGAACATGTTGTTCTGGTGGATAATTTGACTTGAATGCCACAACCTGGTCATAGTAGCAAAGTCTTAATTTAAATTAGGTTTAAACCTTGGGTCATGTTTTGGTTGGACCATTTTCCCTTGAATATGATTCAACTTCTTATGTCCTTTGAGAGTAGTACAAATCAATTGGGCACTAAAGATAGTTAGAACCATGAAGTCGATACAAACAGTGCAACATTGGGAGACTTGAGGCCCCAAGAACTAGGATGAAATCTTATTTTCATCCATGACATAAAATATGGCAGCGGAAGCGTCATATTCAAAAAGGAGAAAATAGAACTTTCAAACAACCCTTAAAGGAAACAACATTACAATGAATTGACTAGGTCTGTGGTGACGATGACATGAATGCGGAACAATAAGGTGGTGCGTGTTAGAATTCAAAATTGATTTTGCTTTCACTTCCATTGAAGAATTCAAATTCAAATTGATTTCCTCCACCACCAAAGAAAGTTATGGAACCTTGAAGAATTGTTTAGAAACTTATGGAATTTTATGGAAGCTTGTAGAATTGTGTGGATACTTGTAGAAGCTTGTTGAAGATTATGGAAGAAACTTGAAGAATTTAGAAGATTTTTGTTCTTATCCATCCAAGTCATTTTGAGTTGTCATTATTATCTACATATGTGTTGTATGGCTATTAGAGTTTGTCAAGTTCAACTTGAAATCTTCAAAGTCATAAAGATAGTCAAATGTTGCAAGTTGTGGTTATTATAGGTTGGCAAGTTTAGCTTGAATTCTTCTATGTTTACGTATATATATGGATTGAATGTTAAGCATTTGATGCATGTAGTGAAAGTAAGGAAGTGAAGAAAAAAGTGTGTAGAAAAGTGAGAAAGAAAGTGTTGAAACACTTATGTGAGAAAAGTAAGAGAGATTTGAGAAAAATACAAAGTTTGAGTTAGTGTTGTAACACTTGTATTTTGTTATCGTAATAATTTGTTCTTGATTGAAATTTTAATTTAGTGTAAGCTTTTATTCTATCTTTGTCATTCCATTTTCAACAATTAGAATCAGGATAAGGAATTAAAATTCCAACAGTGCGTGACATCCGAAGGCCAAAAACACAAAATTATTGTAATGGCAGGTCTAGAGAGGGTGGTCCTCCCTGTGTGATCGCCAGCTTGATTGGCAATCACAGCGAGGGTGAACAATAGCAAGTAGTTAAATAGTGGTAGAATCAGCACACTACATATCACAAACTATGATACAAACTTGGAAGAAAGGAAACTACATTCCAATAAAATCAGTATGATACATATAGGCTCAATCTAATAAAACCAAAATTGGAAATACTGGAACAAAATATTTCCCATTTAATCTCAATATGTGTCAGAAATATTTTATCCTAAATTAGTGTGTATTTAAAAAGATTACTGAAGCACTTGTATGTTTTGAAAAAGCTTCTTATCAAGTAGTCAAAGTTTGAGTTTTATCAATGCCATTCTAGCATAAATGGTAAGTCACATCAAGCCCCAAGGTCAGCCACTAAAAATTTGCAGTACATGCAAATTAAACTGATGGACATCAAAATTTTTGTCCTAGAAAATTAATGTCAAAATATCACCAAAATTACTATTGTACTAGGAGATCAGACTTATGAGTCATGACACTAACAACCATTCACATAGAAATAAACATGTAAGCTTTTCTAGTTGACAACTTCTAAAATAAGGACACACATGCTCCTACTTACTACATGATATGTGACTAGACAGAACATTTTATAAATGATGTCCTTTAAATTCTGTCATACAAAATTCTCCATTGAGGTGCAAAACACACACACACACACATATATAAGCTGTTGACTTGTAGCCACAACTACAGCTGCAATAATAAGGTTTGTTGGCTTCAGTAGTTGCTGGAAAATGCCGAAAGTTAGTTGACTGAAATCCAAATAATGACCATATGCAGTTGCTGGAAGCCCTTCTAGTTGACAACCTTTCAATTAAAGACACATGTTTCTACTTGCTACATAAAACATCATACTTTTACAAAAGTCTTCTACTTCATGCCCTTTGAACTATAAAACCATCATACATTTTTTTTGAGAGCAGTACAAAAACCATATACTTGATCACCAATTATGATTAAGTTGAGAATGTGTCTGGGCGTAATTAAGAATGTGTTTTTGTTAGGATAAATGTTTAAATAAATATTGTTTTATGTAGTTTGAATTTTAAAAGGAGTAATATGGGTAGATAAGATATGAGGATAGATAAGATATGGAGAGAGAGATATTAGGAAAGATATTGTTTAGATATGAATTTGAATTGTTTTAGGTTTAGGGTTTTGTTGCTTATAAATAGCACATTATGTAAAGAGCTATGTGTGGCTTTGGTAGACTATTATCAATAATATTAGAGAGTTTCCGCCCCCAGTAAATTTGTGTGTGTTTGTGTTTGTGTGAGTGCACCAGTGAGTGTGTGAGAGTGGGCCTGAAATATCACAACGAGTGAATTTGTGATATCAAATTGGTATCAGAGCTTGAGAGAATGGAGAGTGGTCTGAGTGGTAGTCTGCCATTACCCCGCCTTACGAACACTAACTACGAGAACTGGAGTATCCAGATGAAGGCTCTGTTGGGAGCAAATGATAGTTGGGAGATTTTCCATGATGGTTTCGAAGAACCACAATCCACGACAGGATACACGGCGGCGCAGAACAAAACATTGAAGGAGATGCGGTTGAAAGATAAAGGCGCGTTGTATATGATGCTCCGAGCAGTTGATGATTCCGGATTTGAGAAGATTGCTGGCGCAACAACGTCAAAGGAGGCATGGGACATTCTTGCAAATGTCTACAAGGGAGCCGATCATGTCAGGCAGGTCAGACTTCAAACTCTCCGTGGAGAGTTGGAGGCAATGAAGATGAAGGAAGGAGAAAGTGTATCCGACTTTGTTACTCGGATTCAGACTGTGGTGAATCAATTAAAGAGAAGCGGAGAGATGCTGCCCGATGCCAGAGTGGTAGAGAAGATTCTGAGGTCACTCACTGATGACTTCGAGAATGTTGTATGTGCGATTGAGGAGTCAAAGGACCTTGCAACGTTCACCGTTGACGAACTTGCGGGTTCCCTGGAGGTGCATGAACAGAGGAAGAAAAAGAAGAAAGAAGAGTCACTGGAGCAAGCACTCCAGACAAAAGTTTCAATCAAGGACGAGAAGGCGCTCTATTCTCAAAATTTCCGAGGTAGAGGACGTGGCCGAGGTGGACGTGGTTATGACCGAGGTGGTAGAGGCCGAGGTCAAGAAGGATGGAATAGAGAGCAGGCTGAATCAAGTCAGCAGAATTGGCGAGGAGGCCGAGGACGTGGAAGAGGCCGACATTCAAATGTAGAATGTTTCAAATGTAGAAGGTACGGACACTATTCGAGAGAGTGCAACAACTCGGATAGGTGTTACAACTGTGGCCGAGTTGGTCATTTTGCGAAGGACTGCCGAGCCGAGAGAAGAACGAATGAAACTGCAAATTATGCTGCAGAAGAAGTAAAAGATGGAGGACTTTTGATGATGGCTGGAGGTGTAGCTAACCAGACATCCGAGATGGAGTGGTTTATAGACACTGGTGCAAGCAATCGTATGTGTGGGTACAAGCATTTATTCAATAGCTTGAGAGAAACAGAAGCCGGACATGTATCGTTTGGAGACGCTTCAAAGGTCGGTGTGAAAGGCCGAGGTACGATTAGTTTCTTGCAGAAAGATGGACGAGTTGGACGTATTCAAGATGTGTATTACGTGTCTGAACTCAAAAGTAATATTCTGAGCGTGGGACAATTGATGGAGAAAGGTTACTCGGTTATTATGACAGACCGAGTTCTTCTATTGAAGGAGAAGCAAGGATGACTGATAGCCCGAGTACAGATGGAGAAGAATAGAATGTTCAAGTTAATCTTGAGATGTGTGGAGGTCGGCTGTTTGCAAGCTGAGATGAATGATGAAGCATCCCTGTGGCATCGTCGGTTTGGGCACCTTCACTTTGGAGGCCTGGCCGAGATGGTGAATAAAAATTTGGTGGTCGGATTGCCGAGAATGAAGTGTGAGAGGAGATTTTGTGAAGATTGTGTGGTGAGCAAACATGCGAGGAGTCCATTTCAGAGGTCGGCCAGATACCGAGCAAGGCGACCACTAGAGTTGATACATACCGATGTGTGTGGACCTATTACTCCCGGGTCCTTCAGTGGAAAAAGGTACTTTGTTACATTCATGATGATTTCAGTCGTAAAACTTGGGTGTATATGTTGGAAGAAAAATCCAAGGTGTTTGAAGTGTTCAAGAAGTTCAAAACAATGATTGAGAATGCAACTGGAAGGAGGATCAAGTCGATACGATCAGACCGAGGTGGCGAGTACACATCAAATGCATTTAGGAGGTACTGCGAGGAGTATGGCATCAGAAGGTTATTGACGGCACCATACTCACCACAACAAAATGGAGTAGCAGAGAGGAAGAATCGAACCATCGTTGACATGGTGAGATCAATGTTGAAGACGAAGAGTATGCCGAAGGAGTTTTGGGGGGAGGCTGTTCTGTGTGCTGTATATGTACAGAACCGCTGTTCGCATTCTATACTTAATGGAAAGACCCCACAGGAATTATGGACGGGCCAAAGGCCATCGGTGGGCCATTTGAGAGTTTTCGAGAGTGTGGCCTATGCACATGTCCCGGATCAGCAAAGAACAAAGTTAGAAGACAAGAGCAGGAAGTATATCTTCATTGGATATGACGAGAAGATGAAGGGATACAAGCTGTTAGATCCCAGCACCAAGACGGTAATGATAAGCCGAGATGTGAAAGTGAATGAAGACGATGAGTGGAATTGGAGCAGTCCATCCGAGATCAAATCAGATCCCGGAAAGATGGTTATACAAGACGAGAAGGAAGACGGATCACCGAGTTGGATCCCGGCGAGGAGCAAGACAGATGAAGACGAGATGAGACGACCCCGGATGAGGAGTTTGCAGGATTTGTACGAGTCAACAAGCGAAGCCCATCTTGTTTGTTTGTTGACAGATTCTGAAGAAATAAGGTTTGAGGAAGCAATCCGAGATGAAAAGTGGCAAAGTGCCATGGATGAAGAGATCAAAGCGATTGAACGTAATGATACTTGGGAGTTGGCCGAGCTGCCGAAAGGAAGTCAACCCATTGGAGTTAAATGGGTTTACAAGAAGAAAATGAACGCTGATGGAGAGATAGAGCGATATAAAGCCCGGCTGGTAGCTAAGGGGTATTCGCAAAAGGCAGGAGTAGACTATGATGAGGTGTTCGCACCTGTTGCCAGAATGGAGACAATCAGATTGTTGATCTCGCAAGCAGCTCAGTTTGGGTGGCTGATTTATCAGATGGATGTCAAGTCAGCATTTCTGAATGGTGTACTTGAAGAAGAGGTGTATCTCGAGCAACCACCAGGATACTTGAAGGGCGGAGAAGAAAAGAAAGTGTTAAGATTGAAGAAAGCGTTGTATGGACTGAAACAGGCACCGAGAGCCTGGAATACCCGCATTGATGCATATTTCAAGGAGGACGGTTTTGAACAGTGTCCCTATGAGCATGCCATATATGTTAAGAAGAAAGGTGATGGTTTATTGCTTGTAGCTTTGTATGTTGATGATTTGATTTTCATGGGGAATAGTGAAGAGATGACACGAGAGTTCAAGAAGAAGATGTCGAGAGAGTTTGAGATGACTGATCTCGGTTTGATGAGATATTTTCTCGGTTTGGAAGTCAGACAGGACAAAGATGGAATATTTGTGTCTCAGGAGAGTTATGCGAAGGGAATCCTGAGGAGATTTAAGATGGCGGATTGTAACCCGGTTTCAACACCTACGGAACCCAGTACAAAACTTTCGAAGTATGATGGAGGAGAACGAGTTGATCCGAGAAACTATAGAAGTTTGGTCGGATGCTTGAGATACTTGACGTGTACGAGGCCGGATTTGTGTTTAAGTGTTGGAATTGTAAGTCGGTTTATGGAAGAGCCGAGCTATTCTCATTGGAAGGCGGCTAAGAGGATTATGAGGTACATTCAAGGGACGATCATACAAGGACTTTTCTATATGAAGTCGGAAAATTACAGATTGAAGGGGTACTCGGATAGTGATTGGTGTGGAGACGTGGATGATAGGAAGAGCACGGCTGGCTATGTATTTTTCATGGGAAACACAGCGTTTGCCTGGATGTCAAAGAAGGAACCAATTGTGACTTTATCAACGTGTGAAGCCGAGTACGTTGCAGCGTCCTGGTGTGTGTGTCATGCAGTGTGGTTGAGGAACTTGTTAGAGAAGCTGGAGCAAGTTCAGGTCGGTACGACCGAGATCCGGGTAGATAACAAGTCGGCAATTGAGTTAGCGAAGAACCCGGTTAATCACGAGAGAAGTAAGCATATTGATGTCAGGTTTCATTTCATCCGAGATCAAGTAAAAGAGAAGAAGGTGGAGTTGAGTTATGTGACGAGCCGAGAACAAGTCGGAGATATATTCACAAAGCCACTACCGACGTTGCTGCTGGAGAATTGCAAGAAGATGATGGGAATGAAAGATGGAAGAAGTATTTAAAGTTTATGGGGGGATTTTGTTAGGATAAACGTTTAAATAAATATTGTTTTATGTAGTTTGAATTTTAAAAGGAGTAATATGGGTAGATAAGATATGAGGATAGATAAGATATGGAGAGAGAGATATTATAGAAAGATATTGTTTAGATTTGAATTTGAATTGTTTTAGGTTTAGGGTTTTGCTACTTATAAATAGTACATTATGTAAAGAGCTATGTGTGGCTTTGGCAAACTATTATCAATAATATTAGAGAGTTTCCGCTCCCAGTAAATTTGTGTGTGTTTGTGTTTGTGTGAATGCATCAGTAAGTGTGTGAGAGTGGGCCTGAAATATCACAACGAGTGAATTTGTGATATCAGTTTTCTGTCTTTGTAATATTCTAGTGGAGAATAAAGAAGATAAAACAAAATTATGAATTGTTTGGTATGATAATTTTTAATTTATTTGTCTCTTTTATTATAGAGAGAAACACTATACGTGTTTGACAGGATTCAGATCTGAAAATTAGTTGACTGAAGCTATATAATTCCTAGAGAGGATGTTGGTTATGCTTTGTAGGCCTGTAGATTAGCTACAATACACTGGATTACATAGTCAAGCAGTATCATTTCTTAAATAGACTAGTCAGCTTTCCGATTATCCTTAACCGTTCACAAGTTTTCATAAAGTTTGAATTTGTATGTGTAGATTCTTCGTTGAGCACTGTATCCTATTTTTACTTGAATTTGTATGTGCTTTCCTATTTTTACCAGCCTTTTTAAATGTTGACTCTTGACTTAATTTGCTCTTTTGAAGAAGTTTATCTATTGAGAAAAACCAAAGAATTGCTTATTTTATAAGTACATTATATAACATTTTTATAACAAAAGCTATCAAAAGTCGCATCTTATTTTATTTATGATTTATTAGTATTGAAGATTATAGAATTCATTTTGATTTTTGTTTCCTTGTATCGCATTAGTGACTACCAGGCAAATTTCTCTATTGTTTATGCTTTCTTTTTGTTTAATATTTTCAAAATAACTATTCTAAGCTAGTCACATGCCACTCAGAGAACAAACCGAGGGTGCCCAGAATGTTAGACCTGTACGTATTGCCTTTTTTTAAATAAAATAAAAAAATTATTTGGCATATTAAGGTAAAGTAAGTTTTTCGGTCTGTCAAAATATTTTAAAAACTTAATTTTAGTCATTATAAAAATTTAATATGGTTTTTAATTCATACATTTACCCAGAAATATGTATTTTTTGTCTAGGACTAATATAAAACCACATATCTTAGAAATGAAAAGACTAAAAGCGTACCAGTTTGAGATATTCCTATTCATCTTTCGCCTTCAAGGAGTTAAAATTCTCTTAGAGCATTTTTCTGGTCCATGTATTTTGGGCTCATTGTTTATTTATTTATTACATAATTTTTGTGTTTAGTAGTCAAAAAATGCCCTATCCTCTTATTCCATAGACAAAAATGGATGAGACCACATGTTGGAATAAATAAATTTTGCACAACATATAGTCATTTTAATTTATAATAAGTTTTAATAACATGCTAGCTAGAGACATGCATCTATATATGGAATACACTATTTGCAAATTGTATACATCAGTATGCGGCCTAAAAACTAGTTCTTTGTTGTCATGCAACATGTTAATAAGTGAAACATTATGTGATCTAAAAAAAAATATTTCTAAGACAATTTTGTCAAAAATCGTTTTAGAATTTTTTTTTTACAAAAAGCATGTTTCTAAGACGGTTGTAAGGCAAAACCATCTTAGAAGCTTTATTTACGAATACCATGTTTCTAAGATGGTTGTAAGGCAAAATTGTTTTAGAATGTTGACATTCTAAGATGATTTTGCCAAAAAAATTGTCTTAGAAACTTTTTTTTTTACGAAATGCATGTTTCTAAGACGGTTGTAAGGCAAAACCATCTTAGAAAGTTTTTTTTTTTACGAATACCATGTTTCTAAGAAAAAATGTCTTAGAAACTTTTTTTTTTTACGAAATGCATGTTTCTAAGACAATTGTAAGGCAAAATAATCTTAGAATTTTTTTTTTTTTTACGAAAACCATGTTTCTATGACAGTTGTAAGGCAAAATCATCTTTTTTTTTATGAAATGTATGTTTCTAAGACGGTTGTAAGGCAAAAGTGTCTTAGATAATGCGTATTACAAAGACGATTTTAAAACCGTTATCGAAAATCATGACTTTCGACGACGCTCACTACAAAGACAGTTTAATAATCGTCGTTAAAAAAAAGTATATATATATATATACACTTTTAGCTTATTATAAGGTTTTAGTTAGTTTTAGCCAAATACACCCACTATATTTAGATCTAAACTATGTGAATTCTTTTATGAATATATTTTCTTATTTATTTATTTTGAAATTAATTGTTAATCCACCAATAAGCTTGTTCCTTTTTATTCACATAAATTGTGAAGTGATTATATGGCTCCTCATCCTCAAATATTAAGCAAATTTTTAAGGGGGTATCCTATGGTATGACAGACACGTCAGAAACACTAGATTAGGATGTTAGCACGCTAAACCAACTGCATGCAAGATTCAGACATATCAGAACTTGATTAGTTACGACCCTTTCACCTTACCCCTTTTATTAGCTCCCAGGTGATTATGATCAACGACATCTCAACAACTTCAAGTCAAAAACAGCAACAAACATTAACTCATAAAAACCAGCAAGGCAGAAACTGTTTTCACCAAAAAAAAAAAGGCTACTTGCTTACTTACACGAATGAATGTAATATTATGGCTACTTGCCATTTAGTTAAAAAAGCATGTAAAATTCAGATTTAGCATTATTTAGATTATTTATAATTATTTATGATTATTGAATATGCTTTCCTCCTTTTGACATTATTCAAGTTATTACAATTGAATATGTTTTAAACCAAGAAATGTTATGCAGCAGATGAAATCTTTTAAAGAGTGGCTTCTAAGTGCTTAATATATATGTTTTCCAATAATGATAGCAATTTCTTTTCAATGTACTTTACCATATCAATTGAAATTTTAATAACACTTAATTATATATTTTTATGGTATTCTTATATGCCTAAAACATATGTTGATCATTATGCCGTGATATTTGAGTATAACAAAATTAACTAAATGGTTTTGATAACAATAATTAAAGAGTCAACAAAATAGAAATAAAACATGTCATGCATTATTTTTCATGTACTTATCAATAATATTTGGGTTTTTTCTCAAATTATCAAAGCATGAGTTTGAACATGGCATAAAAATTAGATTGTTCGCTGAAGTTACTGTTATTCATATTTTGTGATCATTTACTGTTATTCATGTTTATATACTAAAGCTCTTATCTATTATTTAAAATAATTTTTTTTTAAAATCAATAAAATTATAAGAGTTTGCAACTAAACACACTTTCAAGCCAAATGGCATTTGAATGAGATAGATCATTGAAAAAAATATATTTTAAAGGTAAATTTTTGTCACCTACATATAAACACTTTCAAGCTCTATTACTTATATGATAATTTTTTTCCTTCCTAACAGTTTTTTTTTAGTTATCTGGCTGACTTCAAGGTAACAGCATATATTCTCCAAGATTTATGCAATTAGCAGTGAATTAGTGATATTGTAAAATCTTATGGGAAATCCTAATTATTTTATCCTCAACATTACTTGTTTTCTCTTATATAACTTTCCACTGAAAGCCTTTGATTATTTTAGACAATAAATATTTTATTTAAGCAAGCTAGATTGAATCCACCACCACCAAACCTCATCTTTCCATGCAACATCATGTACCATTTAATTTTAAAATAAGAAAAAGAAGTATTATTAGCAAGGATAAAATAGGTGAAAGCATGACTTTTCCTGCATGTAACTTTTGATTAGTTTTGATTTCCCATAATGCAAGATGAAGAATGCATACCCTGATTTTCCTTGTTTCCACCAATGACAGTCGCTGTCAGTAAACTCTCGAGCTAGACCATATGGGAGATCCTCATGTAGCTTTCCTTTGCAATTAAGTTTCCTAATGTCCCTATGATATTTGACCCAAAAAATCCACCATCTTTGGTGATGTATATAGGGGAAAAGCAATTGTGAGGAATGCATGAGTATGCAAAACAACCGACATAGTCCAAGACATGTGCACATTATTATATTGTTTCATCACCCATATTTCAGCTGTGTCGGTGCCTCGGAACCAGTAACACCGCGAGACATCCTCCCATTACCTTCAAACCATTGGGTTCATATATTTCAGTAATTAAATCATCTAAAAAGGAATCTCCGAATAACTCCTCTCGAAATCAAAGGCCAGAATGACAGGAACCTGTTTATCCTAGGAAAAAACCAGCCAAGAGACTCATGAAGGAGTGACCCAGATCTGAATTCATTGCCGAGCATGCCATATGAAACACGCATATGGTCACAGTCCCACAAAGGACAAAATCAAGAATGGGTGACTTTCAATTTACAATGCCATAGCAATGACACTGATTATCATTGTTTTAGGCATTAAAGTTTCCATTCTACAAATAAAATACCGGGCAAGTGGCTAACCAAAAAGGAATTGTTACGGATAAAAGATAGGCCCATTTATGAAATTCAAATATTCAAACTTCTCA
>QARZ01000491.1:142172-158314 GCA_013407115.1 Glycine latifolia
CAATTGAGAGACCGGACCTATGATATTATTTTTGAAGATTGATCTGAATTTCAAATGTTGAAACCGGACCTATGATTTTATGAGATTGACCCGAGTTTCGATTGATTAGAAACCGAGCCTATGATATTCAAGAGATCAGGTGCTAATACATGAAAATTCATGCATGATTAGCGTAAGACGGACGCAGCATTTCTACATAATGTACATATGTAGAGGCCATGTACACCTGTGACCATTGCATTTCATTTCATGCATTCATACAGTCATTAAATCATTTTATGTATTCATGATTTATATATTCACGTATGTGATGGAAAATATACTATGTTGATTCACTTATTACCTTACTAACGTGTTGAATGGATTAAATAAAATGTTGATTTATTTACTAGCTTATAAACACGTTTGGTGGTTTAGATTTGCCTACTGAGAAATTTTATTTCTCACTATATTTATTTTATGTTTTTTTTAGATGGCAACCATGGCTAGATTCCTTGAAGCTTTGGAATAGTATTGATATATTGAAGGAGCTATGCCCAGTTTGAAAAAAATTTTGTACTTGTATAAATTTTTGTAACAGAGACATTGATTAATGTATCAGTCCTTTCATATTTTGTAAATTTTATGACACAGAATTTTTACTAGTGCACGTTCCTTGTAAAATTTTAGTTTTCTTGTTTCTACCTCAATTTATATTATTCGTTGAAAGACAAACGGATAAAATAATAAAATTTAAACTAGGTAAATAAATAAGTAATTAAATAAATAAAGAAAATTAGTTAGGATATTACACCTTCAAGTCATCCCAAGAATTTACTCTTTGTCTCCTCATCCTCCCTATATCCACTTGAATTTGGTTCCACCATGTCAAAGCATAGCCACCAAACTCCAAAGTTACTAGAGTAACGTTTCTTTCTTCCTCAAAATGTTGGCATGATAAAATTTGTTCTACTTTCATCTTCCACTCAAAATACTCTTCCGGATCATTATTGCCAAGGAATTTTGGAATTTTTATTTTCACTCCACTCAATCCTCCATTCCTCTCATCTCTCTCTTCTCTTCTCACCCTCTCATCTTCATCATCTCTATTTTGCCTCCTAAGATTGTGTCTCCTATGATTTTCTCTTCTATTTTCTCTCCAATCCTCCCTCTCACTCCTCTCATCATAATAATTTCTTTCATGAGAATAAGCATACTCAACCTCCTACCATTATGAGCCCCTCCATCCACACTTTCCATCGGTTGACTCCTCCTTTGTCTCCCTTCAATTTTGGCCTCCAATTCGGTTTTTCAAGTCTTTTATTTGTTTTGTCATCACTTTCATCAACCTAGAGGTCCTAGGTGACAAAGCTTCTCCACCTCTTGAACTCATCCTTCAAAAGAAATGGTTAGCAAAACACAAGTATATAAAGAAATTCTCACCACCCTCTAAGTGTTTGCCCCTCTTAATCTAGGCTCTTTCTATAATGTTCTCTCTTGCCTTTTTCCACTCTTATTCCTCTCTATAGTTCTTAAGCAAAAACTTCTAATCAAATCAAGTCTCTTTACTATAGTGAAATAGGAAATGATTCTAGGCTAGACTCAAGAGTCCAAAGAACAAGAAAACTCTAAGACAAAACCTTGGAAATTTTAAGAGACAAGCAACAAAGCAAAATTTAGAAAAGCACAACTCAAATTGGAATTTAATGAGACAACTCAAGGAATACTATGGCTGTACCAAACTGCAAAAGGAGGATATGCCAATCAAATTCAATTGCTAGAAGCCAAATTTCATCAAATTTGCATGTTATACAAGTTCACTTGATTTTGTTGTTCAAAGGAAATTTTTGGAACTTGAAATTTTGTAATTTTGCTTCTAAATTCTGTTTTTCTTTCACTTTTTTCCAGCCACTAATCAATAATGTCTTTGGCTGTACACTTGATGTATTTTTCTTTTGCTTTTGGATTGTTTCTTTCACAAACTTTTTTCAGCTTTTGTTTTTCTTTTGAACAAGTTCAAAAAATCCTTAAAGAAATTCAATGAATCACTAAAATATGATGTATAACAACTGTAAAATTTGCTTCTAACAACTCAATTTAGTTTAGGCATGAGAGTAGAATCAAAACAAGTGGTTACACAACACAAAAGCACTACAAACAAAAGTTGACAAGAATCAAAGCTAGAAAATCAGAAAAATATCAAGAACATATGAAGAACATGAAGAACATAAGAACAAGAATTCACATAGAACTTGAAGAAAGCACTAAGGTTTTGTGGCTGAACACACAACAAGCCCAAACCACCAAGAATCAAAGGAAAACAACAAGAAACAAGGAATTGGAATGGATTTTCGTTTTTGGCAATTATGCAGAATTTTACCATTGAAGAAAACCTAAAACTGAAATTGAAGAAGAATTCGACAAGGATTAAGCTCTGATACCAAATGATGTGCTATTGACCTGAATCTTAGCACCTTTTGCCCTGATCTTCCTTGCAATGGAAGTCACTCTTCAATTGAACTTCAAAACAGAGCATTCAGCTCTTTTCTTGAGTGAGGCTGTTTATGTTTTCTAATTTTCAGAAATGGATTGTGGAAGAAGAATAGGAATGAATTGGAAATGACACCATGGAATAGGAATTCCAATAAGTCTTGCAAGAATCACCACAATAGCTGGGAGGCCATTGATAAGAAACAAGAAGTTCTTGAAGAAGAACAAGAGAGAAAACTCTCACCACAATTCAGAAATTGTATTAATCATCCAAAGATCCTTACAATTAGTTTGTGAGTGGTTTATATAGACCACAAATTAATAGGCTAAATGACACTAAATGTAATGTAAATGCAAACTAAAATGAAGCCCAAATGTAGCTTGTAGGACAAGCTCTACCTAATTGACCTTTGGCTTCCCAAATATGTTCAGTTGCCATCTCAGACTGGTATAATCGATTAATTCTCTATTGTAATTGATTAAATTAGTCAAAAACTGAAATAATCGATTACACTAGCCATTTAATCGATTAAAGCAGTAAGGTCAGATTCCTGCTTACAACTGACTTTCTTGTAATCGATTATTTGGACGAAATAATCAATTAAAGCAGTAAGGTTATATTCCTGATTGCATCTAAACATCCTGTAATCAATTACAAAGCCAAAATAATCGATTAAAGCAGTAGCAACCTATTTACAAATATTTTGTTGAATGTCTTCTAACGAATGCTGGACTTTATTGAATTAAATTGGATTTGAGACATCAAAATCCAGCTCTTGTCATCCTTGATATGGTGTGTAACTTCATGCTTGCCCAAATTGGCTTGAATATGGTTTTGAAGTGTTTGAGTCCTATCTCTTGTCATTGGTCCTTTGAAGCTCACCAAAGGAAGTGCTTCAAGCTCCCCTTCTAGACCTTTGGCTTGTCTTGGACCTCCATCACCTTCACTTTAAACTATTATGACTTAATTACCCCTTTTCTAATTCTGTGAAATATAGATCACCATTAATCAACCTTAATTATCCCCATTTAATTTATAACCTTACTTATATTAATGACTAATTTTCTTCTTTCAAGCTTCGAATTTCTTTTTTAAGAACAAAATCCAATTATTAACATCTAGGTCATTAATGAGTTGACCATTATTTGGTCAGAGGATTTATTTTAATTATTCATATTCTTAACCATTCAATAGTCTAAAACACTACCCAATCACACAACGAAACAATAACAATGTCAAGCACATACATACGAAAAATTGGAATATTACAAGTTGAGCTAAAAATGTTTTGTGCCGACTTTGATTTGAAGATGTTGTCGCCAAGGCCAAGGTAAAATAACTCTAGCCGAGATCAATGTGAAGAAATCCATTTATGATTTGGAGTTGGTTTACAGTTTGAAACCAATTTTAAAATTGAATTGGTTTTGTACTAGTAATTGATTTTAAACTTGTTTCAAAAAATTTCAAACCTTTTTTATTTAAAAAGTATGGTTGTGGAATTGGAGTTTAAATCCAACCCATTTAATTGAACATGGATTAAATTTTTTAAAATTCTATCCATGCCCACCCTAACAACACAAAGTGAAAATTTTGATGCAAAATACTAATTTTATAACAATTTTTGGACTCAATAGTTTTTAAAACCAGTTTTAAACCATGAATTTATTTTTAAAATTGATTTTGGACTCAATTAATTCTAAAGCCAGTTTTATACCATAATTCAATTTTAAAATTGATTTTAAAACCAAATTATTTTATGGTTCAAAATGGTTTCAAACCAATTTCAAAAATATCAGTTCAAATCATATTTTAAAATTCATATCCATCTAATAAGATATTAAAATCCATATCCATTTAATTTGATACGGATTAGATTTTAAAAATTCTATGTATGATCATCACTATTATTGTCTGTGTCTCTTAATAAGTGTGTCGTATTACAGGACAAAATAAGGGTCATTTTAATTTTTAATATAAAATTAATTATTTCCCCATTTATACCTAAAAAAAGGTTTTAAAAATATTATTGTTGTGTTGCATCGAATATTAATAATAAAATTAATTTCATAAAATTGATATATTTTTTCATCTATTTAATTACTAGCATTTTTAGTCTTTGTAAAAACAAAATCCAAAATTACACTTATAATGGGATAGTGGGAATATCATATATTGCTTATACTTGAACATAATGAAAATTGAAAGAGGATAAAATAAAGTAATAACCGTTAATTTGAAAAATCAATAGTTGATATTATAATTAATGCTAAAATATGATTTAGATCTTTGATAAATTAATAAATTTTGTGTTTGTTTTCTGATAATTTTTTTGTATTGAGTCTTTAATGAAACAATAATTTTATTTTTGATATCCTTGACACTTTTGTTTTGTTCTTGATAAATTAGCAAGTTTTATATTTGTTCCTTAATAATTTATTTCATTTTTTATTTGTCCCTTGAAAGAAGACTAATAACAAATGAAGAAAAAATATCAAAAAGAAGACACAAAATTCGTTAATTTATCAGAGACTCAAAAAAGTATCAATGACATTTTTTTTAATTTTTATTAGGGACTCAATGTAAATATTTATTAAATTATTAGAATCAAATACAAAATTTGAATATTTATTAAGGATAAAAACATATTTTAGTCTATAATAAATTTTAGATTTTGGTTATATATATTCTATTTTATCACAAATTTCATAATTAAGTTTTAAATTAATGATTATTATATTACACTTTTTGCTTTAAAGTGTACCCCTCACATTAAAAGAGTCAAACCCAAGTAAAGAAGCTTTGGAATTAGGATAAACCCAAAAGAAGACAGATGTATTATTAGGTTGCAGGAGGAAAATTCGAGTATATATAACAGAGCATTCTGAACCTGGCGATCATGCTTCATTCTTTAGTACTTAGGAAATGCATAAGTTCTATTTTATAAAAGAAAATAAAAACTCTAGAAACTGCATATTCTCCTAAACTAGCTAGTTTCATATTTTGGTATTACGATGACTAAAGTCTTTGGTTATTTCAATAGGAATTTATTTTAAAAGCTGGCCATAGTTAAGAATAGACCTAAGAAAGATACTGTCATAAGCTAGATTGTTAATGTCATCATAGTTCCTCCCGTCTTTCATATTACATCTGTACAATTTGGATTTTCTCCTGAACTATGATAGGATAAAAAAATCAATTGAGGTTAATGGATAATGACGTCTTGCATTTAGTCTTTAATTAGAAAACATTTTAGTTAGACTTATTTGTATTATTGATTGTTTAGGTTTTTGTTTTTGTTTATTGGATTGCATTTTATTCTTTTTGTCGAACATGTTGTGTCGTGGGTGTTTTCATGTGTACAGGAGTCATATTGACTTGACCATTGGTGCTAAATGAATTTTTTTTAGTTCATGTTGGACTTTCAGAATCATACTTGACCATCATGGACTTTTTTGGATGGAAAAGAGAGTTATTTGTTATTGGCTCTACTTGGCATGGGCGTGTGGTCCTTTATTCCACAATCAGGCTTTTGTGAATCTGGCATGAGCGCGTCAAGTCTCTTATTTATTATTGATAAGGCTATTGATGCATTTGGCACAGGTCTGCCATCCATTCACATGGGCGTGGCATTTAGCCAACGACTTATTTTCTTATTTTGTCTGTTTTTAGTGTATTTGGGCTTGAACAAATTTTAACTCATTCCTTTAAATTGCTAAAAAAAACATTGTAGAAGGATTCCAACTTTGAGTATTGACAACTTAGTAGAGCTTTGGAGTTTTCTTAGCTTTACTCTTCTCCAATCAGTATTCCTTCCTTCTCTTTTATGTTTTCTTGGGGATTGCTAATTACTATGTGGGAGCAGTCCTCTATTTTCTAGGATTAGAGCATAGTCATTGACAATTATTTTATGTTAATTTAATTTTTGAGGTTTTCATTAATTTTGTCTTATAATTATTCTCCTATTGCAATTTATATATGTTAGATGTCTGGTCATCATTTTGCAGGATTTTAGATGCTTAGGAATGAATTGAAAGGGGAACCAACGTGTTAGAACATACGGGGAGAACTTAGGTTTGAATTCTCGACAATATAATTAATTCTAGGTGGATAAAACAAATTAGTAAAGAACGTAAAGGGTTTAATTGAACATAACACCATGATAGTAGGGGTTAATTCAACTAGGCATATATCTATTTCTTGCAAGAGAATGGAGATCACATTAGATTAACTCGCCATTAGAAGAGAATTAGAAATAACATTGAATTGATAGATTAACTGAATAAGAGTCTTGCTATGAAACCCTAATCTTGAAAATTCTCAAATTTGAATTTTATTTAAATCAAACATTCTCTTATTTTTACATTTATCTTTTATCCTTATCTTCTACTTAATCTTCATATTTTTAATTAAATCTCTAAATATTTTCCAAATCAATTCTAAATATTTTCTCAATTATTTGATTTCTATTTAGTTGTGGTAATTGTTAAGTCCAAAAACACAATCTCTGTGGATTCAATGTGATTACTTGATGACTATCGTCATGCACTTGTGGTTTTCGTACATCAGATAAATATTAATCTTGTACTATTTTTAAAAATATTTTTAATGAAATTTGAAATAAAATAAAAAATACAGTTAAGTATTTAAAAAGGGTAATAAGAAAATTACTATAATAAAAATTACACTTTTATTTAGTTAATTAGCGTAATAGTTAAAATAAATTGTTTAATATAAATTATTCAAAATCCATATTTTACTTTAAAAAGGGTGATAAGAAAATTTAATAATATTTTAAGGATAAAAGGGGATAAAATATGGAAAGTTAGTAGATAGAAACTAACATTTTAAAAAATGTTACTTCAAGTAGCATTTCAAAATACCCTAGAAGTTACTAAAAAAAATTGTTTACGAAATAGTCAAACGAGCTTTTCAGCTAGAAAAATAAGTTAGAAGTTATCAGAAATGACTTGATGCACATAATCCTAGTTTCTTTCTCGAGCGCAAGGTTATCAAAATCGCAATTCTACGTAGACTCGTGGAGGCCTCGTAGAATCGAATCGTAGAATCATAAGAGTCTACTTCAGACAAAAAAAAAATTAATTACCTAAATACAAAAAAAAAAGAGCCAAATGGTGTATAGTAAGTAACAAAGAGGTGCATGAAGCAAATTTGTTATGGATTTGGCCCAATTAGCAAAAAATACCTAATTCTTCCTCCCATATAAATGCTTACTTCTTCCTGGCCGCTGCTTCCTCTTCTCTTCCTGGCCGCTACTTCCTTTTCTCGCTTCTTCTTCTACATTCTTACAAGCCTAGCTGCAATGGATTATTAGTATCACCTTTTTTGACTTCATCCTTCACAATGAACTCAGCCATGCTACATGAATAGTTGTAATACCCCACCTGCAACAATGAACAATTGAAAGAGGAGGCAGAGATGGTGATGCAAATGAAAGTCCCACAATGAACGGGTGAAGAAGGAGAGAACATAACCAACCATTGAACAACTGAGAAGCGTAGGAGGACGACGACGATGGAGTAGCTCGCACATGGTACATGCAGGTGAGGAAGACCCATAAAATCACGCTCTAACTCGCGAGTTTGTTTGGAATTGTCCGATTCTACTGTAGACTCGTATAAGTCTACTCCAAATCCGAGTTTGCTTCTGATTTAACTCGCGGAGGGGTGATAGACTCATAAAATCATACGAGTTTGCGATTTAAATCACGATTTTCATAACCATGCTCGAGCAACTTCAACTCTTGAGTACCCTACACTTGGCCAGTTTCACATATAATATCGTTAATTCAACGAACTTGACCTAAACTACCTAACACTCAACTCGACCTCACGCCTTGAAAGTATTCATCTACATCTCAAGACTTGAGCATGCTCAATTTGATCTCATTGCTACAGTATCTTTATCTCATCTTCATGCCTTGAGAGTCTTCAACTTTGAATTGCTCTTAAAGCATTTTGAGCTCGACCAGACGCCATAAGCATCCTTAGATCAACCATGAGTTCAAAGTACTTGTAACTTGACTAATATGATTAGATGCTAGAGCTTGATCAAGCTCACTATATCTTACAAGCACTTTCGCTATCTCAAGCTCAGTGCTTGGGGGGTGGATATACCACTTAATCATATCCACCCCCATATAGCAGTAAAGTTCTCAGAGACTTGGATGGAAAGATAGTAATAGTCAAAGTAAACCAAGAGATGGACCAAGAGTGTTACATGGAAACCTTGAAAATAGCCAAAGGGGGAAATGTCCTTGAATTGAGATTAAAGCACATTGTTTGCACCTCATTCACCACAAAACACTAAAGAGTTGAAGCTTTTTCAGTTGGGTGATCAGAAACTGAGCAAATGCACCGAATTTGGATGACACCTAGAGATGAAAGTTAGGAGTCCATCACTAAAGTGTTGACTCAAAGCAATGATTTGTTTGCATGGAATGAGTAAGACATGTTAGGTATCAACCTAAACTTTTGCTTCCATCGCATTTTCGTCTGCCCAGAAGCAAAGCTTGTGTCTCAGAAAAAAAGAAAAAGGGTAACCTCCTTTTAATTAAAAGCTCAATCCTTCAGGATGTAAGATTGTGTCCCCTAGGCTTGAAATCAATGATTGGGGAAAGACACCATCCCTAGTTATCTTGAGGATGTTTCAAAATAAAAAGATGTAATGATTATGCCACTCTCAAAAAAATGTGAAAACAATAAATGTGTCTAAACCGTTACATTGCAATACTTGAGGCCAAATAGGTCCCTTCGAGTACGAATGACATTTAGACTCGATAAGCCGCTTGAAAGAAATGACTATGGACATCGTTCATGACTAGCTAGATGAAACAAAGTCGAATGGTCTAAATCAGAGCTAGTGGACTCCGAGACTTGGGCATGAGTATTGGTCGGGCTAGGTTGATTGTAACACTAGTGTTTAGTTGAGTCAGTAAAAAAATATTTAATCTCTTACAATATGCTTCAAAGCTCAAGGGGCATTTGTACATAGACTCAGCATGTCACCTGAGACAGTTATAAAAACCGGTTTGGCCCAGCCAGTTAGACCGATCCAACAGGGATCCAATGGTACAACCGGGCCGGGTGTACTATCAGATCGCTCAAGCAAGTGACTCAGGATGACCCGATCAAACCCGGGCGATTTTGATGGAACCCGGCGACCCGATCGGTTTTAAAAACTGGACTAGGTTGTGCCACCGCTGCACGACAAGGTAACTCATCGCGCCAGTCTCGCCTCCGATAATGCGGACGACGATGCGGTGTTGATGAGGAAGAGGAAGCGGAAGAGAGGAAGAGAAAGAGAAACCATTGAAGCAGAAAAAGAAGCATTGAACTTCATTAACAAACTGAAATGCGGAATGCACAATAGAAACCATTGAAGGCTTGAAGGAGAAGAGCACAATAGAAACCATTGAAGGTTTCAAGCGGAAGAGAAAGATGTAAGCGTCGCACATAAACTCATAAACAACGGAAAAAATGGCTGAAATGCGAAGAAGATAAGCTTTTATATACATGGGATTAGGTTTTTCGTATTTAGGCCCAATCCATAAATATATTTGCTTCATGCACTACCTTTATTACTTATTATACTCCTTTTGGCCCTTTTTTTTAATTAAAAGCTGAACTTTTGTTTTAATTAAGTAGTTGCTACTTACACTTTTATTTATTAGTACACTTTACCTGTGTTATCAACTTTAATACTTCAATTGTTATTTTGAATTTTTTAGTATACTTTTATCAATCAGATAATATTATTTATATACTTATATATAATATAATTTTAAAATTCTTAATATATACTGGGTCAAACTGGACCAATTACTGATCCACCGGTTGGACTACTGATCCATTGATCCACTACTCGACTAGATCAATGACTGGACCGGTTTTTATAACTATGGTCTCTGACAGAATGACAGCAAACAAAGTACTTCCCATTTTGGTAGAAACATTTTTTGTTTGTTGTCTATTTATTTAAATTTTGTTTTAGAATAATAAATAAAGAATGAGATCAGTTGTGTACATACAGGTAATTGTTGTTTATATACTGTAAATGTTACGTTATCACTTTTTATGATTTACAAAAAAAAAAAGATTTGTTTTAAAAAAGATTTTTTTTAATAATTATAACAAAATGATGTTGAAATTATGTTAAAAAAATGTGTGTAAGTGTATCGTTATAAATTCATATGTTTTTGAATAAAAAGTCGTTTAAATTAGAAGAACACCAATGATATATTTTTTTATCCTTTATTATATAACCATGAATTTCACGTAAGATCTATTGTTAAATTATTTGAGTTTCACCTTTTATTTAACATTCTAATAATCAATCATAAAACGAAAAGTTTAATAAAATGACCGCCACAATTAACGTGGAGGTCAGTAGTGAAAAATGATTGCAGCAACTTGAGACGGGTACAAGAGGAGAAAAATAAAACAAATTAATATATATATGGAAGTTGAGTGTGATGAGCTGGGTCTTTCCTGCTTTTATAATTTATTAATTAAATGGCTAAAGACAGAAGTGGTTTTGGATCTTGCATAACGCGCTTCGATGTCTCCGAAAAAATATTAATCTTTCCAGGATTAACGTGATTTTAGATTTTTAGGTTAAGACTTAAGAGCATTTGGTTGTAATAAGGTGCAACGCAAAAGATCATCTCTAGCTCCGTATTTTGCATTATTGCTTACTCTGGTAACCGTTGACTTCAGTTCCTTTGATGGAATTCACGGCTTCTTCATCTTCCTTCTCACAATCGAAACCTTCATCATCCTTCTCAAAATCGAAACCCAAACGGCTGTACGATGTGTTCATAAATTTTAGGGGAGAAGACACTCGAGGGAAGTTCGTTTCTCATCTTCATTATGCCCTCTCAAAAGCTGGAGTCAACACTTTCATTGACGACGAGAACCTACTTAAGGGAATGACACTGAAATATGAACTGATCCGAGCAATAGAAGGGTCTCAGATATCTTTGGTTGTTTTCTCCAAAAGCTATACTGAATCTACTTGGTGTCTTGATGAGCTTGAAAAAATTCTTGAATGCCGCAAACTTCATGACCAAATAGTTATGCCCATATTTTACGATATTGAACCATCCGTTGTTCGACATCAGAAGGGTACTTTTGGAAAAGCCTTAAAATCAGCTGTAGAAAAAACATATTCAGGAGAACATGCGGAACAAGTGTTGTGGAGGTGGAGCAGCGCACTCAACAGAGCTGCAGATTTATCCGGTTTCCATGTAGTAAATCGCAGGTAAATCAATCAATACTTTATAGTTTCTTTCTTCTCTTATTTGGGACTCAATAAAGCATATTTTAAGCTTATATTTATCTTTGGTATGTAATACATTAAGATTCTTGCTGATTTATAATTACTGAACTTAAAGGAATGAAGCTAGACTAGTAAAGGAAATTGTTGAGGATGTTCTCCGCAAACTAGTCTATGAAGACTTGTACGTTACTGAATTTCCTGTTGGATTAGAATCCCGTGTACAAAAAGTGATTGGATTAATTAATAATCAATTCACCAAAGTTTGTATGATAGGGATATGGGGAATGGGAGGATTAGGTAAAACTAGCACAGCCAAAGGAATCTACAATCAAATTCATCGTAAATTCATTGATAAAAGTTTCATTGAAGATATTAGAGAAATTTGTCAAACAGAGGGAAGAGGGCATATCCTTTTACAAAAAAAACTTCTTTCAGATGTCCTAAAAACAGAGGTTGATATACTTAGCGTTGGGATGGGCAAAACTGCTATCAAGGAAAGACTTTCTGGAAAAAGGATGCTCGTTGTACTTGATGACGTGAATGAGCTTGGCCAAGTAGAAAACCTATGTGAAAATCGTGAATGGTTTGGTCAAGGATCTGTAATAATCATTACAACAAGAGATGTACGCCTACTGAAGCAACTTAAAGTTGATTCTATTTATAAATTGGAGGAAATGGACGAAAACGAGTCCCTCGAGCTTTTTAGTTGGCATGCTTTTGGAAATGCAGAACCAAGAGAAGACTTCAAGGAACTTGCAAGAAGTGTAGTTGCTTATTGTGGAGGACTACCACTAGCTCTTCGAGTCCTTGGTGCTTATTTAATTCAGAGGACAAAGAAACTGTGGGAAAGTGTATTGTCAAAACTAGAAAAAATTCCCAATGATCAAGTACAGAAGAAATTAAGAATAAGCTTTGATGGTTTAAGCGACCCCTTGGAAAAGGATATATTCCTTGATGTATGTTGTTTCTTTATTGGTAAAGACAGAGCCTATGTTACTGAGATACTAAATGGCTGTGGACTACATGCTGATATTGGAATAACAGTTCTCTTAGAGCGTAGCCTCATCAAAGTTGAGAAGAACAACAAACTTGGAATGCATCCTTTGTTACGAGACATGGGAAGAGAGATAATTTGTGAAAGTTCAAGAAACAAACCTGGAAAGCGCAGTCGATTGTGGTTTCAAAAGGATGTACTTGATGTATTGACAAAGAATACTGTAAGTACATTCTCTACATATAGTTAAAAATTTTAAGTGTTCTCTTCATGTGCAATACATGTGTGGTTAGGCTCAGCTTTAATTATCAGTTTCTAGTGAGGTATCAATAGAGATTTCCAAATTTTTTTTGTTCTTATCACAGGGGACAGAAGCTATTGTGGGTTTGGCGCTGAAATTGCATTTCAGCAGTAGAGATTGCTTCGATGCTTATGCTTTTAAGGAAATGACGAGTTTGAGACTGTTGCAACTTGATCATGTGCATATCACTGGAGATTATCGGTATCTTTCTAAGCAACTGAGATGGGTCTGTTGGCAAGGGTTTCCTTCAAAATACATACCTAACAATTTCAATCTGGAAGGTGTAATTGCAATTGATTTAAAACACAGTAATCTTAGACTTGTCTGGAAAAAACCCCAGGTATATACATGTCATTTTCTTTTAATACTAACATGTTTTTCAAAATAGTAATTGTTTCCCCTTACCAATATTTCATTTTTCATTTTCTTCTCTAATCTTTTGTGAAAAAACTATCTTCTTGTAGGTTTTGCAGTGGCTAAAAATCCTCAATCTTAGTCACTCCAAGTACTTGACAGAAACCCCTAACTTTTCAGGACTACCAAGTCTTGAAAAGCTCATTCTCAAAGATTGTCCAAGTTTGACCAAGGTACACAAATCCATTGGAGATCTCCATAAACTTGTGTTGATAAATATGAAGGACTGTACAAGCCTAAGCAATCTCCCCAGAGAGATGTATCAGTTGAAATCTGTGAAAACTCTCAACCTATCTGGTTGTTCAAAGATTGACAAATTGGAAGAAGATATAGTGCAGATGGAATCCTTAACAACTCTAATTGCTGAAAATACTGCTGTTAAACAAGTGCCCTTTTCAATTGTAAGCTTAAAAAGCATTGGATATATATCCCTATGTGGATATGAAGGATTGTCACGTAATGTTTTTCCTTCTATCATTTGGTCTTGGATGTCACCAACAACGAATCCTCTATCTTGTATTCATTCATTTTATGGCACTTCATCATCTCTAGTTTCCATTGATATGGAGAATAATGATTTGGGTGATCTGGTACCAGTGCTTACCAATCTTTCAAGCCTTCGAAGTGTTTTGGTGCAATGTGACACAGAATCTGAACTATCTAAACAATTAGGAACAATGTTGGATGATGCATATGGTGCAAATTTTACAGAATTGGAAATAACATCAGATACATCTCAAATTTCAAAGCATTACTTGAAGTCTTATTTGATTGGAATTGGAAGTTACCAAAAATTCTTTAATACTCTCAGTGAAAGCATATCAGAGGTTCCTTCTCTTTACCTTTGTCTACTTCACTATTTTTTTAGCTATTAAGAGACCATGAAATATCTAAAGGAAACTTCAACAGTTACCTTCTTTTAGCACCTTCTCCTTCTATAATCACACGGCTTCATTTAAAAAAGACCTTATTTTAATACTCAACATGCCACTGATCATGCTCATATGAAGCACTAGGAAATTGATTTCCACTATCTTCCTGCAATGCTTGCTTCAATTTTGTTATACTCCCATTGAAATATAAGTTGAAAGACCTGTATGACATAAACATAAATGCATCCTAATGATTTTCTGTTGATGGAATACACATCAAAAAATTTTACCAAATTTATTTGAATTAGTTATCATAACTATGTTTCAGTTTATGCATTACAATGTTATTTTCTTAAAAATTCCCTGGAAGGACAAAATAATGATTGTAGGAGTTCATTTGAATAGCACAATTGGATAAGTGATCGACTAAGCTTTTTTGCTCATGCTACAGGGACTGGCAACCAGTGAGTC
Organism: Glycine latifolia; assembly: GCA_013407115.1. Lineage (NCBI taxonomy): Eukaryota > Viridiplantae > Streptophyta > Magnoliopsida > Fabales > Fabaceae > Glycine > Glycine latifolia. The sequence goes on from QARZ01000491.1 coordinate 156,992, forward strand.
TTGTGATGTTTCTCTCCCAGGTGACAATGATCCTAATTGGTTGGCCCATATCAGCATGGGACATTCAGTGTATTTCACTGTACCTGAGGATTGTCGCATGAAGGGAATGACTTTGTGTGTTGTTTATTTATCAAACTCTGAAAAGACAGCAGCTGAATGTCTTATTAGTGTCTTAATGGTTAATTACACTAAGTGCAGCATCCAGATATGCAAGCGAGACACAGTAATTTCCTTTAATGATGAAGATTGGGAGGGCATAATGTCACATTTGGGATCTGGAGACAAGGTGGAGATTTTTGTGACTTTCGGGCATGGATTGGAGGTCAAGAAGACAGCTGTCTATCTAATGTGTGATGAATCAATTGACATGAAAATGATGCCTTCTCCTGAGCCAAAGAAAGTGTCAAAGAAAAATGCCTTTGTAAGAATCATCAAGAAAATTGTAACAAGTAAGATTCAATAGCAGTAGAGGTTTCAACCAATTTTTACTGGGAATGCCAAAGTTGTAGTATAGACTTCCCATACTTTTTCATATAGAAAGGAGAGAATAACTTGTGTTGGTTGATTGAAATGATTGGTATAGCAGAACATGCCTTTATTTTTTCAAAAAATGTTTGGTTACTGGGGAAAATGCTATAAATAAATATAAAGATGATATTAAAGGGTGTGACTAGAGAACGTTGCAAGGTATTTTTAAGTTATTTTAGGTTTAATCACTCTTTTGGTTTCTATAGTTGCAACAGCTTTTCATTTTAATCCTTATAGTTTAAAATATCCGATTTTGGTCTCTATAGTTGCACTTTTGAACCCTTTTGGTCCCCACTGTTTGAAAATGCCCAATGCAAGTTGTTACATCTAGATCTTAGAAAACCGCTACAAAACTGAAACTGATAATTCTTTGGTATTAGTTTCAATAAATTATCATATTATGATATCAATTTTGGATGGTTCCTGTTCTGCTCAAAGAGAACAAAAATGTCCAACAATAATGTTGGGTAATTGATGTAGGATCAAAATCTCTTTCTCTGAAGATGCCTATGGAGATGAAGTACCTCCAGGAAGAATATCACAGCAAAGGGAAAACACAACACAAGTGGCGTGCAGTGTGTGCTGTGTGAATGGAAAAGAGAGAGTCAGAATTGTGTGTACCTTTCTCCATAGAGAATACTCTATTTATAGGATACCGTCCTGGACCTTGGTGGAGTGGTGGTTGAAGCACATTATCTTTACTTAAGATATTTAAATTATCTAAATAAATGACCAGCAACGGTTGTGATTATATCTTCTATCTTTTGATGATTGAGAAGTTTGAATATTTGAATT
>QARZ01000492.1:0-12174 GCA_013407115.1 Glycine latifolia
TCCCAAGGTCTTCAATGGCTTCCTTGCAGTAATGCTTCCAATGGTCTATCCAAAGCTGCTTCTTTGTGACCCAGAGGTCTCCTTTTATCCCCCAATACATTCTAGGTCTAAATCCAGTAATAAGGAACTGTTTTTCCCTGAATAAATCAATTCAAATCTTTTAAATCAGGAAACCCGAGCTCGTGGCGCAACTGGCGTGGCATCCCACGCTGATCGCGTGGGATGTTCGAGTTAAATAGGCTGCTCTAGAACTCTGGCGCTAATTGCGTGGATCCCCACGCTGATCGCGTGGGTCATTCGAGTTGAATGCTTGAGTTTTGATAGAATGGCGCGACTCGCGTGGATGGCCACGCTAACAGCGTGACTTGTTTGAATTGGAGGTCTGTGTTTCAGCATCTGACGCTAATCGCGTGGTGGTTGACGTTATTCGTGTGGGCTCTTCGAACTGAATTTGTTAATCTTGACACTTCCACCCTGATCGCGTGGCTTGTTTGAGAGTACTAGCTTGCTTTTTTTGCTTCTTTTCCTCTCTTGTTGGTTCCTAAATGACAAAATAACTACGAATTTAAATGAATATGCAATTGAGTAATAATATATCAAATCCTATTCTGATTTACTCTTTCTTAAACAGTTTATTAATCAATTAATCCTAAAAACTACTATATGCTGGAAGCATATCAAATAATTCCCAGATTTATATATTGCTATCCTCAGCAATAAACAGAGTTTCTATTTGGAAAGCAAGTTTCAACAATCAGGCATAAATTCACAATTAACACTCTTAGAATCACAATGCTAAGTATAATCAATTTCAAATCACGGTTTTAATAACACTTTCAATTCCATCAACTGCAAGAGTTTCACTTGAGTCTTTCTTACCAAGATGTGTGTATTTCACTCATCACTCAAGTGTCTAAGGTTTATTATACTCACTCAATCCAACACAGTGATAGCACTACCATAAGCTTGATCATATTCTCGAGTTCCTAAAAATAAGAAACATGAATGCATGCACAACTGATCAAAAGGTCTTTATAAGGTTGTAACTTGGTCTGGCTTAAGGGTAGGAATATTTTGGATAGTGAGTAAAATTGAGATTGGATTTTTGTTAGAATTAGCCAATTCCACTTAGCAGTACACTATTCTTTATTCTTTGATTTTTTCTCTGCGGAACACTTGTGATGAGGAGGTAAGGTAGTAGAGAAATATATTTAGATCCACCAGCTGGTATTTCAGACTTGTTACTTCCCTAGGCTGGACAGCTGGTATTTCAGACTTGTTACTTCCAAACTGGATTCTTCACTAGATTTGGTTTTTGCCAGATCTGTTCTGTTGGCATTTTCACTCTTATACCAAAATTGTCTTCTTGGGTAACTTTGTCTTTCCTCTTACCTTTCCTTCCTTTCCTGTTCCCCCTTATTCCATGGTCTTGATTCTAATTCTTTCTTTTCTAATCTCAAGTAGGGTGGTCAAGGATTATGTTTCAAATTTCAGGTGTATGAATAAAAAGGTTTAGGCTCAAAAGAGGTGACAATGGAAAATTGAGGGTTAGTCAATTTGGCCCTGGCTAAAAAAGAATAAACTGCCTTGATCATATCAGAATATACATGCATCCAGAGAAACAAATCAAGTTCTAGAGTACTTACCAAGGTGAGGCCTCTCTGAAAGAATTTTGTACTGTATGGCTCAATCCTCATGAGTTATGGACTCAAGTTAGCCTTTGTCAACTTCATATCAAGCATCATTTCAACTTCAACATGAATATTAATATACAAATAATCGTAATTCAATCATGCTTCATGAGCCATGCCATATTTCATCTCACTCAAGCTTCCTAACAGAATATCTAATGTATCATTGACTTCACAATTTTGCTTCTGAGATATATAAAATAAGCTTCTAACACGTTATTCAAAAATTTAAATCCTTATAAATTTTAGCAAAATATATAAATTTTCTGTTAGACGTCTTTTGTCTCTTGAATGTGATTTGTCAAATAAATACTGCGTATGCGCCCATTCCCAGATTTAGAAAATTGTTGACCTCAGCAAAAACTAACAAGGATCATGTGCTCACTCATGTAATTATTATTTGAAGAATCGCAACCAAAACGAAATATTGATTCAAACAGAAGACATTCTCATCAAATTATTCATGCATCAAATATCACAAATGTATCAAGTATATAAATGTGTACTGTAGTAATGTAAATGGAAAATGAAAACAAAAATAGAAAATAAACAACAGTAAAAATAAAAAATAGTCCTGTGAATCACTCTTCGCCTTCTGTCGTAACATCCTCAGCAGTCTGAGATGGACCAGGGTGTTCTGCTACTGGCTCTGCAGGGCGGGATGGGCCGGAAGGAGTCTGAGCTGCGGGTGGTGGTGATCTGGACTCCACAGGTGGCTGGAAAGTTTACGGTGTGGGAGTGAAGTGGTACTGGTAAAAAGAGAAGTCAATGCTCTGCTCTTTGCATAGATCCTCCATCAGCCTGACCTGATACTCCATCATAGCTCTCATCGAAGGCTGATGCTGGAAGTCATCCTCTGGTAGAAATATAGGCTGTGTGGACTACTGAGACATCAGAGACTGCGGTGGATCTTGCTAGGCAAGTACATCTGGGCCGGGGGCTGGAGGAGTCTAAGGTAACGGTGCTCCACGAGGACTACAGGCTGCTAGTTCCTCGGGAGAGAGCTTTGAAGCTCAAATCAGCTGCTCCTCTGCCGCGCTTTCCATCGCGTCTGTGTATGTCTTGAGAGTCATGACGGAGGCGGTCCGCAGGTCCATAGGCTCATCGTCTGGGATCTAAAACCCAGCACGACGACAGAGATGAAGAATAAGAGAAGGGTGAGCGAGCCAGGACTTACTGCTGGCGTCCTGAATAATGTGGAGAATCCTTTTAGAAAGGACATAGGAAATGTTAAGATTCTCCTCTCCATGTAATACATATAAAAGCGTCGCTCGCTCTAGATTCACATCAGTCATATTCGTAGAAGGGATGACTGTGTGGTTAATGAACTGGTGCCAAAAAGTTGCGTCTCCGACGAGATCATGCTTCCTCAACTTTTCTGGCACATAGTCGAGGCCCGGCTTGGTCTTCCAAGCCGTGTATCGCCCCGTGATCCCACAGTGGATCTGGTCAGCTTGCTGGGGCATCTCGTCCTTGTAGAGCTTTGTGATGACATCCGGCTACATGCTGAGGAAGATGTGGCCGAACTCACATCGGGTGAAAGGGGAGTAGGCGGTGTCCAGGAACCTCTCTATGGTCTCATCATCAAATGGGACCTACACACCCCTAACCCAGCTGACACGCCTCTTCGCCACTGTCGCTGGGTCGACGTTGGCCAGAAACTCCTTCAAGATAGAACTGGAGCTCGGCTCTGCAAAACTGACTAGGCACTCCCATCGCCGTCTGGTAATGACCTCTCTGACCGGAGAGTTGTCTGGCAGCGATTCCCACATGATCTTCTTCTCTGGAATGACTTTCTTGGGTAAATACCAAGAGTTAAACCGCTCCTGGCACTCCAAAGTGCAGAATCGAGCCTCGTCGAATGGAGTAACCTGAGCCCTCTTGCTACTAGAGGACTCAGGGGCCTTCCTCTTCCTTTTTGCTATCTGTTTCCCCTGAAAATCAGAAAATATCCAAGAGACAATTATAAATAGGTGCTAGATTTGCCAATTTCCAGATTTAGTCTCTGCATGTCACTGACTTTATTCAATCAGAGCTAATAATTCAGGAGGCAATCTGGAATCAGCTAATTCAACTTGTATCCAGTCAATAATGCTTAGATGGAATACAATATCAAGCAAATGGATTTAATATATGAATATATATATGGGACAATACAAATTTGTTCACAGTGTAAATCATTACCAAATGCAAATGTCAATCAATTAATCACAATAATAATAACCAACAACAGAATAGATGCTCCAGTTTCATTACACTCATGCTTAATATCCCAAGCCAATATTCAAATGAGCATAGGAAAGTCAGATTAATCACAAATTCCCAATTTCAAGTTGAGATTGTCAAAACGCAATCAACTAATTTAATCTAACATCCCAAATTCAATAGTATTAGGTTACTTGAAACAATGACTTAAAGATTTCCAGCTTATAAGATTATCTCACTAAAGTGGTAGAAAAACAACATTCATACTAAAGGTTCATTTCTTCAAGTCAATATTTATTAAGCATAGGTTCAATTCAATCAGATTTAGGATAACTAATGGAAAACTTCAATGCATTCAACTCCTATGGAAAACTTCCTAACCAATATCAACTTAAGCACTACAAGCAATCAAATATCATGTCAAGCAATTCCGAATCAAGTGAAACCTCAGATTATGACCCACTCAGCATATACACAGTAGTATAGCATTCATGTAAGCAATCTTTAACGCACTAGTGTCTGAAAAAGAAACAACATTTACCAAGCATATGTAGGTGTCTTCACAGTTAAATGGCTAAAAATTATGTGGGTTATATCAAACTTGACAACATCAGGCATATAGATTCAACCATAATTTAATCAAAGCTATACCAACACCTACTCAGTTATCATGCATTCTAGTTCACCAATGAATAAGCGAACCAGACCTTAAACTTAACACAATGATATCACATGAAAGCATACTTGGTTATTGACACAAAATTCAAACTTGCATTGGCAGCCTAGTCAACATTTAATTAGGCACAGGAAGCTCACACATATCAAAAATTCCCTGATTTAAAGTTAGGGCACTCAGTACAATCAAACTAATCTAACCCAGCACCCCAGTTTCAAATTATTAGGCTGCATGAAAACACGAACTGAAGATTGCTAGATTACCAATTCATTTCAATTAAAGTAGTGTTCATCAGCATTCACCCTGCAGGGTCATGTTTACAATCCTTCAATTCAATGTCAAGCATAAAATCAATTCACTTAGATTCAAGAAACTAATGGATCACAGGCATTCGGGATTCCAGACTTATATTGCACATTCTGTTCTATTCACAGTCAATATGGTTATGCGTCATTCCAACAACAATTATTAGTCAATGTTGTCTTCAACACAACAATTATGATTTGCATTTCAGTCCAATGGTTATTGTGAACTACATTATTAACTCTAGGCTAAATCTAATGAACTAAGCATCGCATATATCCAAGCATTGCTATGAACAACCTACCACAACCCAATTCAAGCAAATAAAACAATAAGATAATTATTAACTAAAGCATTGTATAGAATTAAGTTTCAGAAATCAAATTCAAATAGGAATTATGCAAGCTGGCGCGACTCACGCCATATCTCGAGCTAATCGCGTGGGGTCGCGATTCTGCCATTTATGCTCTGCAACTGAGTTTCCCACATTCAACTATTGTGCCCTTTTTTTCTATGCACTGCAATGTTCATGGTTCGAATACTAACCTTTTCTCCTGCCATTGATGTGAATGGAGTGGAAACGAAGGAATGGCACCAGGAGCTCCAAGCTGCTCAAGAATGGGGGATTTTAAATGAAGGGTTTGGGGATTGGGAACCCTAGAATGAGGTTTTAAGGCTTGGTGTTGGCTGAATATTGAACGGAATTTAGGGAATTGGAGAGGATTTAGGAAGAATTAGGAGAAGAATGGGGAATGCAACAGTGAGGCGCGAGTTTTGGGTTCTGAAATCCCTTTTAAAAAACTAAAATGGCACTCTCGCGCAGATCGCGCCACCTCCCATGCTAACCGCGTGGATGAATAAAACAGGGATAATTGGTTCGAACTCGTGGCGTGATTAGCGCCATGTACCACGCGATCAACGTGAAATGATGCAGAAGAGTCATATGGTTTTGGTCAACTAGCGCGATTCGCGCCATGTTTCACGCGATCAGCGTGAGATGACTCCAAAATTAACTCCAGGTTCGAATCCCTCGCGCTACTGGCACGGTCAATCACGCGATCAGCATGAAATGCTAATTAAAAAGCCCTTAAGTTCGAATGGATGACGTGAATCACGCCACAGTTCACGCTATCAGCGTGAGATCCTCAATTATGTTTCCTTCATTCGAATAACTGGCGCGAGTAGTGTGGGATACCACGCTATCAGCGCCATAGATGGAGCAGTGACCCTTGAGTTTGTCCAGCTGGCGCGACTAGCACGAGATTTCACGCTATCAGCGTGGATATTGCAATTGGGGCTAGGTTGATTCGAATAGATGGCGCGACTAGTGCCATACCCCACGCGATTAGCGTGAGTTATTCGAATGCTCTATAATGCTTTTTAGGAGTTTCTTATCAATTTAAAAACCTAAGCTAAGCCAAATGGACTAACAACAATCTAAAATGAAGGCAAAGTTGCAAATTAACACTTAAATTTAAAACATGTTGTTACTAATTAGGACAATTAACATCAACCAAAATAAATAAAGAATAAACGAGTATAACTAGGTATAAAATAATACTGAGTTAAAAACTTGCAGAATTTGAGAAGAACAAAATTAAATGCTTGGATTGCCTTCCAAGTAGCGCTTGTTTAACGTCATGAGCTTGACGGACAACTATTAATCATCCAATGAATTTAGTGGAATGGAAACTGCATTCCTATCCACTTCCCCTCCAAAATAAGGCTTCAATCTACATCCATTCACTTTAAATGACCTGTCATTGTCTAGAGGAGAAATTTCTACTGTTCCATAGGGATAGACCTTGCACACTAAAAATGGACCAGACCATTGGGATTTTAATTTACCTGGAAACAATCTCAGGCGAGAATTATAAAGCAAAATCTGTTGTCCTGGTTCAAATTCCTTGGGGCGAATCTTGTTGTCATGCCACTTCTTTGTTTTCTCCTTATAGATCCTGGCATTCTCATATGCAGCTAACCTGAACTCATCTAACTCATTTAATTGCAACAAACGTTTCTCATTAGATTTAGAGAGTTCAAAATTTAAGAATTTAGTTGCCCATAATGCTTTATGTTCTAACTCAATTGGAAGATGGCATGACTTACCGTACACAAGTTGAAATGGAGACATACCTATAGGTGTTTTAAATGCAGTCCGGTATGCCCACAATGCATCATCTAGCTTCTTAGCCCAATCTTTCCTTGAACTTCCAACAGTCTTTTCTAAAATTCGTTTAAGTTCTCGATTAGAAATTTCTACCTGACCGCTGGTTTGTGGATGATACGGCGTGGCAACTCTGTGGTTGACTCCATACTTGACAAGTAAGCTATCAAAATGTTTGTTACAGAAGTGGGTACCTCCATCACTGATTATGGCTCTCGGAACTCCAAAGCGAGTAAAGATATTCTTCCGTAAGAATGAGACCACTACCTTTGCATCATTGGTTGGCAAAGCGACCGCTTCTACCCATTTGGACACATAGTCTACTGCAACCAAGATATATTGATTGGAGTATGATTTAGGGAAAGGTCCCATAAAATCAATCCCCCATACATCAAACAGCTCAACTTCTTGGATGTTGTTCAATGGCATTTCATCTTTACGAGAAATATTTCCCGTCCTCTGACAATTATCGCATTTTTCCACAAATTCTCTTGCATCCTTGAATAATGTTGGTCAATAATAACCGCACTGCAAGACTTTTTGTGCTGTTCTATTTCCTCCAAAGTGTCCTCCATAATCCGAAGCATGGCAATGCCAAAGGATTTTAGGTGCCTCAGACTCAGTTACGCATCTGCGAATTACCCCATCAGTGCATTGAAAATAAAGGAAAGGGTTATCCCACAAATACCTCTTTGAATCATGGAGAAACTTCTTTTTCTGCTGCCAATTTAATTCTTCAGGTATGATACCCACAGCTTTGTAATTAGCCATATCCGCAAACCATGGGCTGACTTGGATTGCCATCACTCCTTCATCAAGAAAAGATTCATTTATTTCTACCTCCAGACTGTCTTGCAAATTCTTGTCTTGAATCCTTGACAAGTGGTCCGCTACCTTGTGTTTCCACTCCAGCTTTATCTTTAATTTCCAAATCGAATTCCTGAAATAAAAGCATCCATCACAGCAAGCGTGGCTTTGCGTCTTGCTTATTCATTAAAAATTTCAAAGTTGCATGGTCAGTGTAAAAAATAACCTTAGAGCCAATCAAGTAAGACCTAAATTTGTCTAAAGCATATACTACAGCTAGCATCTCTTTTTCAGTAGTGGCATAATTGACTTGTGCCTCATTCAAAATCTTACTAGCGTAGTATATTACATGTAACCGCTTTTCTTTCCTCTGTCCTAAAACAGCACCTATTGCATAAGCACTAGCATCACACATAAGTTCAAATGGTAAAGTCCAATCAGGGGCTATTAACACAAGTGCAGTAGTAAGTTTCTTTTTCAGTATATTAAATGCATCTAGACAAGCTTCATCAAAACAAAAGTCTACTCCCTTTTCGGTCAATTGGCTGAGAGGTTTTGCAATCTTGGAGAAGTCTTGAATAAACCTCCTATAAAACCCTGCATGTCCTAGGAAAATTCTCACACCATTAACATTAATAGGAGGAGGTAATTTATCAATTACTAACAACTTAGCTCTGTCAACCTCTATCCCCATTTCAGAAATTTTATGTCCTAAGACAATTCCTTCTCTCACCATGAAATGACATTTTTCCCAATTTAAAACTAAATTTGTTTCTTGACATCTTTTTAAAACTTTAGCTAAGTTAGCTAAGCATACATTAAAGCAAGAGCCAAAAACAGAAAAATCATCCATAAATACTTCTAAACCTTTTTCAACCATGTCAGAAAAAATAGAAAGCATGCACCTTTGAAATGTTGCAGGCGCATTGCATAGGCCGAAGGACATTCTTCTATATGCGAACACTCCAAAAGGACAAGTGAAGGCTGTCTTTTCTTGATCTTCGGGTGCTACTGGGATTTGGTTATACCCAGAATACCCATCTAGAAAACAGTAATAATCATGCCCTGCTAATCTTTCAAGCATTTGGTCCATGAATGGAAGGGGAAAGTGATCATTCCTAGTTGCATCATTCAATCTTCTATAATCTACACACATTCTCCAACCTGTGATTGTTCTTGTGGGGATCAAGTCATTGTTGTCATTTTGAATGATTGTCATCCCACCTTTCTTGGGAACGGTTTGGACTGGGCTTACCCATGTGGTGTCTGAAATTGGGTAGATCATACCTGCATCAAATAACTTAACCACTTGTTTTCTTACCACTTCTTTCATAGTGGGGTTAAGTCTCCTTTGTGGCTGTCTTACTGGTTTAATATCATCTTCCATAAGAATTTTATGAGTACAAAAGGAAGGATTAATACCTTTTAAGTCGGAGATGGACCAACCTATAGCGGTTTTCTATTCTTTGAGGACTTTCAGCAATTGTTCTTCCTCACAGAATTCCAGCCCTTTGTTGATAATGACTGGGTAGGTTTCTCCATCACCTAGAAACACATACTTCAAGTTCTCCGGCAATTCTTTCAGCTCCACTTTTGGTGCTCCAACTGGAATGTCATCTTCTTTCTTCTCCAGCACCTCCATGGCTATTTCCCATTCTTCTTGTATGGTCTCTTGGCTTCTAATCTCCAGCACTTCTTTAAGTTCTTCTTCTTCTTCCATATGACCTGCACTAATCACATTATCCAAAACATCTAGCCTAAAGCAATCATGTTCATCAGATGGATTTTTCATAGCATCAAAAACATTAAAAGTAATAGATTCATCATCCATCCTAAGTTCTAGTTTACCTTTCTCTACATCTATTAAAGCCCTAGTAGTGGCTAAAAATGATCTACCTAAGAGAAGTGGTATTTCACTTTCACCATCCATATCTAAAACTATAAAGTCTGCAGGAAAAATAAACTTATCTACTTTTACTAGAACATCTTCAATAACTCCTGTAGGCTTCCTTAAGGAGCAGTCTGCAAGTTGTAGAGAGACTCTTGTAGGCTTGAGTTCAGTGATTCCCAAAGACCTGCAAACTGACAATGGCATTAAGTTTATACTTGCTCCCAAGTCACATAAAGCTTTTCCTACATTGATGTTCCCTATTGCAATTGGAATATTAAAACTGCCTGGGTCTTTGAGCTTTGGTGGCAGCTTTCTTTGTATGATTGCACTGCACTCTTCGGTAAGTGCAATAGTTTCACAGTCCTGCAATTTATGTTTCCTAGACAACAATTCTTTCATAAATTTTGCATAGTTAGGCATATTAGCTAAAGCTTCAGCAAATGGAATGTTAATATGCAATTTTTTAAACATTTCTAAGAACCTGGAAAACTGTTGCTTTTGTGCTTGTTGCTTGCTTTTCACTGGATAAGGAGGCTTCTCAAAGTGGGAGAAATCCATTGGCTTCTTAGGTTGTGCAGAATTTTTCTCTTGCTTACTTGTAGATGCTTATATATCATGTGGTGCATCCTTTGTGGTGTTTTCTTCTTCAGCTCCCTTGGAATCATTGTTGGATTCTCCAGAGGTGTAAGTACCTTTCCACTCCTAGTGGTGATTGCTTTTGCATGCTCCCTAGGATTCACAATGGTGTCACTTGGAAACTGTCATTGAGACCTTTCAGCTAATTGTTTTGCCAATTGCCCAATTTGACTCTCAAGATTTCTAATGGAGGCATCTTGGTTTTTATGATGAGCTCTAGTCTCATTTATGAAGGCATTGGTGGCCTGGATGTGCTCATTAGTTGTCTTGGACAGCTGCAACATAGCTTTTTCCAGCTCCGATGGTTCCTTGGGTGGAATAGGTGGAGGCTGCAAATAATTGTTAGATTTATAATCTAATCCACCCCCTTGAATTCTCCTTTGGAAATTATTCCCCATAGTATTGTTTTGATTTCTCTGGAAATTCTGTTGAGGCCTTTGATCGTACCAAAGTCCGTTCACCTGCACAGGGTCAACTCCTACTAATATAGGACATTCATTAGATTCATGCTCACCTTGCCAATACTCACATGTGGTAGGTGGCATTCTGTTGGATGAGACTTGAGCTGCTGACACTTGGAGTTTGTCAATTTTTGCATTTAAATTGGCTAGTTGCTGAGCCAATATTTTCTGTTCAGCCAACATTGCATCATTACTCCCTAGCTGGATGACTTTCCTTTTGGGCTGAATTGGAGTGCGTTCATTTTCGTCAAAGGCTAGAGAGTCAATCAATTCATATGTCTGAACTGCAGTTTTTGATCTTATCGAACCACCAGCTGCAACATTAACAATAAGACGTGATTCAGGTATCATACCATTAAAGAAAATGCGAACCTTTTTACCTACAGACATGTCATACTGTTGACACCTCCGAATCAGCTCTTGAAATCTATTTCATGCTGCACACAAAGTTTCCCTCTCATGTTGAGTGAAATTAGTGATCTCATTCACCAACCTATTATATTTATCCATTGAAAAGTATTAAGCGAAAAACTTTGCAACTAGTTCTTCCCAAGTGGTTATACTATTTGAGGTCTGTCTATCTAACCATCTAAGTGCTTTTCCTTTCACAGAAAAAGGAAATAACCTCAATCTTATAGCATCATCTGACACTCCTTGGTGTCTAATGGTATCACAGATTCTCAAAAATCTGTCAATAAAATCATGGGGATCTTCATTATCTTCCCCTCCAAACTGACTGCGTTCCACCAATGTAATCAACGAAGGGTGAATATCAAAGTGATTTGCTTCTATTGGTGGCCTCACAATACTGGAGTTTGGTCTAGTGAACAATGGAGCCAGAATATCCTTCATTAGTTCATCTTCCGGTCTTGGCTGATTATTTCCTCGGTCAGCCATGTTTGATTCAGAGAGTGAGTGAATCACAATCCGAATTTTCTGCTTCTCTTTCTCTTTCTCTGGCTAGTCTCCTGTTTCTTCTAATTGTTCTTTCTATTTCAAGGTCGTACTATAGATGATCAGGATTAACTATACCTCGCATAAACTAAGAAAAGCAGTTTAGTAACAAAAGAAATTCCAATCTCAAGATATAAAGTTAATATAAAATTGGCTACTGCAATCCCCGGCAACGGCGCCAAAAACTTGTTGCGAAATCGGTAAGTGTACCGTTCGTTTCAAATAATAAAGTGAGTAAGTAGAGTATCGTCTCCACAGGGATTGAATGCAATCTTATGTCAACTTAATGTCTTAGAAATTGGAAGACAAATAATGATTTGAAAGAGTTTGTTGAGCTGTTTTTAAGTAGCGTAAATGAAATGACAGAAATTTAACAAGAATGT
>QARZ01000492.1:22174-73238 GCA_013407115.1 Glycine latifolia
GGGTTGGTGAATTGGATTGATGCTTTCTAATATGTTTTACTTTACTCCTTGATAATCTTGTTAATTTCTGCATTGTTCTTTAAATTTAGTTTGTGTTCTTGCATGTTTTACTTTGCGCATACCAACTGTTTGACAAAATTCCCCCTTATTATTACCAATGATTTGAAGCTAGAATCATATTGATCGTGTCTCTGAGTCGACCTAGGTTAACCCTGTGCTGCAGAATTAGCTTAGTTAAATTGTTTTGAAGCCACACGACAAACGCATATCATGAACCAGTATAAATTGTTTGTGTATTGATTCTCAATCTCTATCCTCTTCATTTTAATTGTTTCTTGATTCATTTGCTTGACCAACAAAGTCAGTTTTGATTCATTGAATTCCTTGGGGCTGAGCTACTTGATTGAATAAGGTTTCTTGGTTTTGAAAAGTGATAAAGATCCTCGAAACTCTGATTTTGATTAAAGAAATTTTTAATATACCAAGGTTTAACCAATTCACCTCCCTTGGTTAAGTGTGAAGTATTCATATTCTTTTCAATTAGCCCAAGCTTATTTTTGACACAATTATAGTTCTTTTCCTTAGCTTTCCAGGGACTACTCATATGCTCCATTTGGAGTTCTGTAGAGTCCTCTAGGTCCTGCACAAGAAGATAGGTCAAGTAAGCACAAAATCTGAAAATAAGCAACAATTATCAATTATGCTCCATTTGGAGTTCTGTAGAATCCTCTAGGTCCTGTACAACTGGAGCATAATGCTAGCCAGCACAGAGGCAACATGAGCATAAAATAGGGGTAGCAGAAATGAGGATGTTAAGGTGGATGTGTGGATATACGAAGATGGATAAGATAAGAAATGAGGATATTCGACGAAAGATATCAGTGGTGCTGATATGTGAAAAGATGACAGAGCATAGATTGAGGTGGTTTGGGCACGTTATGAGATGGCCACTGGATGCTCCCGTAAGAACAAGAGTTTGTTACCAAGAGCTCGACAAAAAGAGAGGTAGAGGTCGACCGAAATTTACCTGAGGAAAGGTAGTGAAACAAGACCTAATGGAGTGAGATATAGATTGGCGGACAGTATGTCTTAGAAAGGAGTGGAGAAAAAAGCTATAAGCTTGGTGGAGGGTTAAACTCATTAGTAGTTCTATGTTCCAGTTGTTTCCCTTGTCTTAGTTCTTTTCCTTTTCTTTTCTCCCTTCTTTTATTTTATTTTAGCTTATTTTTTCTCTCTTTTGTTTTATCTTCGATTTATCATTGGGTTCATCTACCACCGACCCTAATTAACTTAGGTTAAAGGTGCTGTTGATGTTGATGTATTTGCCTAAGACCAAAACTGAGTTAAAGCGAGAAAATAAGAATCCACGAGAAGCAAAATAGGCTAAGAAGAATAGAAAAATACTACATTAAAAATGCTCAATCAAATTCCCCCACACTTTAGCTTTTGCACTCTTTGGGCAAAACTAAAAGAAAGACTAATAGAAACACAATTAAACTAGAATAAACCATAAACTAAAATAAAAGGTATGAACAAGGCACACACAGTTTTCAATGGATCCTAATAATGCACAAAAGTGAGAAAGATGGAAAATGAAAGAATGATATCAAGGTAACAAGCACTCCATGAACACATGATCACAAAGTGCAAAGTGAAAAAGTAGTCAAGTTAAAATTAAGAATGTACCAAGGTGATAGAAATCTCTTAAAGAACAACACTCAACCTCATCAAATGTGTATGAGTTTATGTTTACACTTAAACCCCACATGTAACTAGCACATCCAAATACAAGCCTCTAATTCACTCAACTTAAAATACACATGCATCAAGAGATTAAAAGGGCTTTTATTGGTTTGTAATGTATGGTTTAGGTAAGGGTGAATAAGAGAAAGATATTTAGGCTAAAACTAAGAGAAAAAAGGGGCAATGAGGAGTAAGCCAACAAGTAAAAGAGGGGTAGAAACAAAGAAACAAGGTGGAGAACAACAAAATTAAAATAAAAAGAACTTACAAGGATGAAAATGAACCACATCACACTTTTATTGCAATTTTTTTTTCTATTCTTGTACCATTTTTCTTTTATTTTTTATTTTTTATTCTTTGAACTTTTTCTTTTTATACTCTTTATTTTCTTTTCTTTCTTTTTCTTTTCTTCCAAATCAAAACAAAATACAAATCCCTCACACTTGTTTGAAACCCACTCCCAAAACAATTTCAATACCCCTTTTCTCTTTAAAGTTAGGATAACCTAGTTTTCCAATTTTTGGCTTGTAATGAGATACACAAGAAAAAAAAGGTTAAAGACTAAAAAAGGGTGACAATGGATATCAATGCAATGTAGGTTTATTTGGCTAGTGGTTAAAAGAAAGAAGGTTAAATCATCTCAATCAATGCATGTGTAACAAAGAATGACAAGAGAGACAAGGCAAAACTAGAGTAATCTAACATAACGGTGAAATCACACATGAAATAACATGAATGGAATAATGCAATTCATCCACAAAGGTCCAAAAACTCAGAAGCCATAATTCTATCTCACGTGATCCACCTTAAATTTTATTTTCCAAACCTACTTATCACTTCAACAATTGCAACAATGGTTCACATCAAGTATGAAACCACTTAATCCAACAAAAATTGGTACATTTCTCATATTATACAAGTTAGAAATCCTATGAAAATATTAAAAGTGCCTAAATTCAACAAAAGCAGAAAAAAACTATTGAAAAATATTTTATTTTTATTTTTATTTTTTGTATGTAAAAACAGTAAAAACAGAAAACAATAAAACAAAACAAATACAAAAAAACAAAAAATAGATAGAAATATAACAAAAACAGATACATAAAACAAAAAAATAAATAACAGAAAACAGTTAAAACAAAAAATAGAGAAAATAGGTTTTGTAAATCCTTCCCCCCACACTTAAAGTGCACATTGTCCTCAATGTAAGCATGCAATGAAATGCAACCAAAGAGACAACATAGAAAAGAAGGGAAAAAGAAACTCCTCATATGCCATTCAAGGCACACTATCACATAAAGTTGGCAAGACCAAAGAGAGGAGAGGTCTGCCACAAGCTCCTCCCCCACTTGAGGACTCTCATGAAATGACTTGAGTTGGTGACCATTCAATTTGAAGACCTTGTCGGTAACTTCATTTTTAATCTAAACTGCACCATGGGGAAAAAAATTAGTAATAAGAAATGGTCCATCCCATATAGATCGAATTTTACCGGAAATAAGCTTGAGACGAGAGTTAAACAAAAGCAAGGATGTTAATGACCTGTTACAGAAACAACTATCCTGGTCAATAATAATGGCTTTAGGCACACCAAACCTGCAAAAAATGTTAGATCTAACAAAATCCACAACAACTTTAGAATCATTAGTTCTTGTTGCCTTAACTTCAACTCATATAGAAACATAATCAACAACAAGCAAAGTATATGAAAAACCACGAGAAATAGGAAATGGACCCGTAATATCAATACCCTATATATAAAAAATCTCATAGAAAATAATGGGTTTCTGAGGCATCTCATGCCTATGTTAATGATCCCTCCTACTTTTTGACACTGCTCAAAAGATGTGAAAAAGTGATAAACATCTCTAAATTTGGTGGGCCAACAGAACCCACAGTCCAATACTCTCCCAGCGGTTCGTTGAGGACCAAAATGACAGCTGGTAGATGTGCCATGATAAAATTGAAGAATAGACTGAATCTCATGATTTGGTACACATCTACGGATCACTTTGTCACTACCAAACCTCCACATAAGGATCATCCCACAAATATTATTTAGCATCACTCTTAAGTTTATCTATTTGAGACCTAGATGCATGAGGTGGAACAACAGATGCAAAATGAAATTCACAATGTCAGCAAACCAAGGTGTAACATGTGATGAATGCAAATGCATCAAATGCTCCTCAGAGAAATTATATCTAATAGGAAAGGACTCAACAGGTCCCTCAATCCTGCTCAATTAATCAGCAACCAAGTTTTATGCACCACTCTTGTCCTTAATATCAATATCAAACTCCTGAAGAAGAAGCATACACCTGATCAATCTAGGTTTAGCATCAGGCTTCTTCAACAAGTACTTCAAATTTGCATAGTCAGTAGAGACAATGATATGGAATCAAGTGTTTTAAGTGTTTTAAGTGTCTTGGCAAGGGACACATTGCTTCTCAATGTCCTAACAAGAGAACTATGATTTTGCTTGAGGATGGAGACATAAGAAGTGAGTCTTCAAGTGAATCAATTATTGCTTCAAGTGAAGAAGAAAAGGAACTCACACTAGTAGAGGCGGAAGAGGGTGATCTCTTGATGGTAAGGAGAATGTTGAGCAACTTTTGCCTAGAAAAGGAGGAGACTCAAAGAGAAAATATTTTTCACACAAGGTGCTTGGTAAAGGACAAGGTATGTTCACTTATCATTGATGGTGGGAGCTGCACCAATGTTGCTAGTACAAGACTTATGGAGAAATTACATTTGTCAATCACAAAGCATCCAAAGCCATATAAGCTACAATGGCTTAGTGAAAGTGGGGAAGTGGTGGTAAACTCTCAAGTGCTCATTCTTTTTTCTATTAATGCTTATCATGATAATGTTCTTTGTGATATTGTTCCAATGGAGGCTGGTCATATCCTCCTTGGTAGACCATGGCAATATGATAGAAAAGTGATACACAATGGCATGGAGAACACTTTTGAGTTTGAGCACCTAGGCAAGAAAATTATTTTGAGGCCTTTGACTCCTAGACAAGTGTGTGAGGATCAAATAAAGATGAAAGAAAAGAGAATTGAGGAGTTGAAAAAAAATACTGCACCTAAAAAAGAGAAAAAAAGTGAGGTGCCAAAGAGAAAAACTAGTGAGAAAAAAAGAAAGGAAAAATAAAATGATAACAAAAAAATTCATGAGATTAAAGAGAGCTTGTTCTTGAGTGAAAAACAAGTTAAGAGAGTGTTATTGGCCCAACAACCTCTTTATTATATGCTTCCTAACTCTCTTTGTTTACAGCTTGAAAAGGAAGGTGAAGAATTGCCCAAAGCTATGCAATCACTTTTGGAAGACTATCATGATGTTTTTCCAAAAGAAGTGCCTAATGGCTTGCCTCCTTTAAGAGGCATAGAGCATCAAATTGATTTAATTCTAGGTTGTGCACTCCCTAATAGGCCAGCTTATAAGACTTCACCAATGGAAGCCAAGGAGATACAAGCACAAGTAGAGAAGCTACTAGAAAAAGGGTGGATCCGTGAGAGTATGAGTCCTTGTGTTATGCCTATTATTCTTGTGCCTAAGAAGGAGGGAACTTGGAGAATGTGTACGGATTGTAGGGCAATCAACAACATTACCATAAGGTATAGGCATCCCATCCCTAGACTTAATGATCTTTTAGATGAATTGCATTGTGTTACTATTTTCTCTAAAATTGATCTTAAGAGTGGTTATCATCAAATAAGGATGACGGAAGGGGATGAATGGAAAACGGCTTTCAAAACAAAATTGGGGCTTTATGAATGGTTAGTTATGCCTTTTGGTTTGACTAATGCACCTAGTACTTTCATGAGACTTATGAATCATGTGCTTAGACACTTTATAGGCAAGTTTGTGGTTGTGTACTTTGATGATATTCTTGTTTATAGTGCCAATTTAAATGAGCATTTAATGCATGTTAAAAGTGTCTTGGAGGTGCTTAGAAAGGAAACCTTATATGGAGCAATCGATAAATGTTCGTTTTGCACTTCACAAGTTGTATTTCTAGGTTTTGTAGTAGGTGCTCAAGGAGTCCAAGTGGATCAAGAGAAAGTGAAAGCCATCATGGAGTGGCCAACTCCAACAAGTGTGAAAGATGTTAGAAGTTTTCATGAGATTTGTTAAAGATTTTAGCACCATTGCTTCTCCTTTGAATGAATTGATGAAGAAAACCGTGAGTTTCTCTTGGAAGCAAGAGCATGAAATTGCTTTCCAAACATTGAAGGATAAATTGTCTCATGCACCCATTCTTGCATTGCCTAATTTTAATGCTTCTTTTGAATTGGAATGTGATGCATCTAATGTAGGCATTGGGGGGGTTTTAATTCAAGATAAACATCCTATTGCTTATTTTAGTGAAAAATTGAAGGGTGCATGTTTAAAATATTCTACTTATGATAAAGAATTGTATGCACTTGTTAGAGTCTTGCAAACTTGGCAACATTATCTTTTACCTAAGGAATTTATGATACATAGTGATCATGAATCCCTTAAATATTTGAAAAGTCAAGGCAAACTCAACAAAAGACATGCTAAGTGGGTTGAGTTCATTGAACAATTTTCTTATGTAATTAAACACAAGCAAGGAAAATTGAATGTTGTAGCGGATGCTTTATCAAGAAGGCATTGCTTGATTTCTATGCTTGAAACTAAATTGCTTGGTTTTAATCACATTAAGGACTTGTATGAAAGTGATCATGACTTCTCTAGTATTTTTGCTTTGTGTGAGAAAGGGGCTCATCAAGGATATTTTAGACATGATGGTTTCTTGTTCAAGGAAAGGAGATTGTGTGTTCCTAAAAGCTCTTTGAGAGAATTTTTCATTAGAGAAGCTCATGAGAATAATTTGATGGGGCACTTTGGTGTGGAGAAAACTTTGGCTATTCTATGTGAACATTTCTTTTGGCCAAAAATGAGGCATGATGTGCATAAGCTTATTTCTCAATGCATTACTTGTCATCAAGCTAAATCTAAATTGATGCCTCATGGTTTGTATACACCTTTGCCTATTCCTAACTCTCCTTGGGTTGACATTTCTATGGATTTTGTGCTTGGTCTTCCAAGATCCAAGAGGGGAAAAGATTCTATTTTTGTTGTTATTGATAGGTTTTCAAGGATGGCACACTTCATTCCTTGTCATAAAAGTGATGATGCTTGTGAAGTAGCCAATCTTTTCTTCAAGGAAGTGGTGAGACTACATGGATTACCAAGAAGCATAGTGAGTGATAGAGACACAAAGTTCCTTAGTCACTTTTGGAAAACATTGTGGGGTAAGCTTGGTACAAAACTCTTATTTTCATCAACTTGTCATCCACAAACGGATGGCCAAACCGAAGTGGTAAATAGAACATTGGGACAACTCCTTAGGTGCTACATCAAGGGTAATTTGAGAACTTGGGAGGAGTGTCTACCTCACATTGAGTTTGCTTACAATAGAGTAGTTCGCAAGACTACTTCTTTATCTCCTTTTGAAATTGTTTATGGCTTTAATCCTTTAACTCCTCTTGATTTATTTCCTTTACCTAACACTTCTTCTATGGTTAATCATGATGCTTTGTCTAAAGCTTCTTATATTAGGAAGTTGCATGAACAAGTGAAGGCCAATGTGGAGAGAAAGATGGAACATATGCAAAGCAAGCCAATAAACACAAGAAGCAAATGATCTTTAATGAAGGAGATTTAGTGTGGCTTCATTTAAGAAAGGATAGGTTTCCTCATGAAAGGAAATCCAAGCTCCAACCTAGAGGAGATGGACCTTTCAAGATTCTAGAGAGAATCAACAACAATGCTTACAAACTTGAATTTTCTAGTGAGTATGGTGTGAGTAATACTTTCAATATTTGTGACCTTTCTTTGTATGATGTAGGTACAAATGAGGAAGCAAACTTGAGGACAAGTTCTTTCCAAGAAGGAGGGTATGATGGAGGTCCAAGTCAAGCCAAAGGTCTAGAAGGGGAGCTTGAAGCACTTCCTTTGGTGAGCTTCAAAGGACTAATGACAAGAGCTAGGACTCAAGCACTTCAAGACCATATTCAAGCCAATTTGGGCAAGCATCAAGTGACAAACCATATCAAGGATGACAAGAGCTGGATTTTGATGTCTCAAATCCAAATTTAATCAATAAATTCCAGTACTTGTTAAAAGCATTCAATAAAACATTTGTAAATAAGTAGCTACTGCTTTAATCCATTATTTGGGCTTGGTAATCGATTACAGGATGTTTAGAAGCAATCAGGAATCTTGGCCTTTCTGCCGTAATCAATTATTTCGCTAATGTAATCGATTATTTCAGTTTCTGCCTGATTTAATCGATTACCATAACGAGTTAATCGATTATATCAGTCTCAGATGGTTACTGCACAGTTTTTGGAAGCCAAAGGTCACTTATGTAAAGCTTGTCTTACAAGCTACGTTTTGGGCTTCATTTTAGCTTGCATTTGCATTACATTTTGGGTCATTTAGCTTGAGAATTCGTGGCCTATATAAGGTCACAAAAACTGAATGTAAAGGATCTTTGGTGAATCAATACAATTGCTGAATTGTTGGTGAGAGTTTTCTCCCTTTGTTCTTAGTCAATATCTTCTTGTTTCTTATCAATGGCCTCCCAGCTATTGTGGTGATTCTTGCAAGACTTATTGGAATTCCTATTCCATGGTGTCAATCCAAATCCACTTCTATTCTTCTTCCATAATCCATTTCTAAAATTAGGAAAACATAAACAGCCCCATTCTAGGAAAGGGTTACATGCTCTGTTTTGAAGTGAATTAAAGATTAAGTTCCATTGCAAGGAAGATCAGGGCAAACAGGACTTGATTCAATTTTGGAGTCCATCAGAGGTCCAGTGAGAAATTCTCATAGGAAGGATTGGTGCCAACCATCTCTTGAAAAATTGAAAAAGGAAGTAAGAGGGCTAAAGCATCAACATTCCACTCACCAAAATCTATAGCATAGTTTGTTACACAAAAATCTTCTATATCAGATGGAATTTCATCCATAACTTGATTATTGAGGATTGTTCTCGATAGCAACCAATATTGATTCCAAAATGAGATCGATTTTCCATCCCCCAAGCTCCAAGAAATGCAACTTAAAGTATGCTTCTACACTTCAACAATGCTTCTCCAAACCTAGGATTGTTGATGCCTTTTTGAAACAATAGGAATTAATCCATCACCACAACAATACTTAGACTTCAATATATGAACCCAAAAAGAATCAGGATTCAAAATTAAACCCTTAGCAAGCTTCATGACAATAGCTCTATTAAAATGAATCAAATCTTAAAAACCCAAATCTCCTCAGGTTTAGCACACACAGAGTTTCCAAGGAATTGTATGCCATGACCTAAAAGCTTTAGAATTCCAAACAAAAGCATGAATCATTACCTCAAGAAACTTACAAGTAACCTTGGGTAACTAAATTGTTTGCACCGTATGGCTAGAAAGAGCCTACAACACTAATAAATCTAGAGTTGATCTTCAAGCAAAATTGACGTAGCTAGTTTGCCAAGACGTCAACCTTTTTTGGATCAACTAGAGCATTTGAGAATAATTATGCTTTGTTATTATGGAATGCAGAAGAGGGACTCTTAGATACTTACCAAGGTTCGCTGTCAAAGAATACCCAGATATTTTAATCATATGTTGAACTATCACCGAGTTGACATTCTTAGACACACACACAATCTTGTCTTGTCCACATTAACCATTTCTCCCAACGTAGCACAAAACATTCAAGCATTTCATAACAATATGCATTTGACCCTCATTTTCCTTACCAAAGAGTAAAAAATTGTTAGCAAAGAATAAATACAAAATATGAGGCCTTTGACGCCATAACTTGATAGGCTTCCAGACCTTCTCTCGAATTGTTAACCTAATTAAGTGACACAAAGAGGTCTCGAATTGTTTGCTCCATACAGAGAACAAAGAGGTAACGGGACAAAGGGTCCCCTTGTCTAATACCTCTTGAAGGAATAGATGTTTTCGCTTTCTCCCCATTTATCATAACCTTCAATGAGCAGGATGACATGCAATGATATATAAGAGATTGAAAATGTTGACTAAATCCAATATCCCGTAAAGTATCCAAAGCAAACTCCCAATGCAGCTTATCATAAGCTTTCTTTAGATCAACTTTAACAGCCATAAAACCCTTTTTACCTGTCAAATTCCTTATTGTGTGAAAGATTTCCTATGCAATAACCACATTATTAGTTCCATGTCATCCATGAATGAAACCACATTGATTTGGTGACACTAGATAGTCCATGACATGCTTCATTCTTCTAGCAATAATTTTTGAAACAGCCTTGTAAACAATGTTACTAAGGCTAATAGGTATCTATTGGTTCAAACTAGAAGGATTCTCAAATTTAGGAAGGAGAATCAGTTGTACCTCATGAATTTTTTCCAAACTAAGATGGATCTAGAACAATGTTTCCAACAACTCCACAAATTGATTCACCAACAATATCCCAAAATGAGATTGGTACAAAATTGCATGGATACCATCAGGTCCTAAGGCTATAAAGGCCTCCATATAAAAAAAATAGCTAATTTCAGAATCACTAGGGATCACTTGAATAGATAAAATATGTTCCTCTATTAGCTATGGAAAACTACCTTGAATAGGCCAAGGATGAACAAGACCCACTACTTAAAACAAGTTATTGAAGAATAGAACTGCATTATCCTTAATAGTTTGAGCCTCATAAACACAAGTCTCATATTCCAGAGTAAAAGAAGAAATATTATTTCTCCTCTTTCAAACCACAGAAGAAAGATGAAAAAATCTTGAATTTCTATCCCCAAAACGGAGGCAATCCTGACGAGCCTTCTGGTACCAAAACAAAATCTTACTAACCAAGAATAGCTTGGTAATCCTCCCATAATTTCTACGCAAAAACTGTAAACAACGATTTTCACTGACTACTAGAATTTTTTCAATAACTTCTAATCGAGCAATAAAATGTCTTTTATGATGAAAACTATTACCAAAATGATATCTATTCCAATTAGAAGTCAGATTATGAAACTTGCCAATAGTATCCAACCATTCAAATGAATTTTGCCAGACTTGAAGCACAATATCTTTTGAAGATGGATTAAAAAGCCTATTGAGAAGAAAACAAAAAGATTGTTGCTTATTCTTAGGCGATTAAGAAGCACACAAAGTTATCGACAATGACTTATGGTCAGATTTAAAAGATGGAAGATGAGTCACTGATGCCTCCTAAAACTGCATACACCAATTAGAATTAGATAAAGTAGGATCTAATCTTTCTAGAATTCCCCGAGCCTCCCAAGTAAAATCAGGACCTGAATACCCCAAATCAATAAGTTGATTATTATTGATACACTCTTGGAACTACCACATCAATCTTAAATCAAGACTATCACCACCCCTCTTCTCATGCATATGATTATAAGCATTAAAGTCTCCATATAAAACCAAGGTTTATGCTCACAACCAGCAATGCTAGTAATTCCCTCCAATAACTCTTGTCTCATTGCCAATCTAGGAGAATCATACACAACTGTCATGGCCCAATGAGTTCCCCTTTAGAATTAGTAACATGCACATGAATATATTAGAGATGACTTTTAACAATCTTAAACTTGAACTCCCGCTTATTCCACAAAACCCAAATACCACCCGAGAAACCATAGGAATGCTCAACAAAATTATTGGTAAAAGGAAGCTTTCTAATTACCCTAGCTGCCTTATCACCACTTATAAGAGGCTTAAGAATGATAAGAATCTTGATATGATATTTTGACACTAAATCCTTAACCAAACAAGGGAACATCCTACAAGTCGTACCCCTTAACATTCCATGAAAGAATCATTAAAAACATACATAAAAAATGAAAATAGGAAAAACCAACTCTCAATTCTCCTTGTCCAATAACACATCCCCCTTATCCTTCACCCTACTAGGGGCTCCATCAGACAAACTAATATCTTTGTCAACTTCAGAAAGCAAAATAACATGACTTGTTTCAAATAGATCAGATTCTACTTGATTAGTCATTGTCTTGACCAAAAAGGCATCTCTGGGAAGAGGCAACTAATCAACAAGATGAACACCCTTACTACACCAGTCAACACTCTTCATATTACTCTCTAACATCTTCATCATATTCTGGATCTCCATGAGGCTAAGCTCTTGAATTGTAACGATCCCGTATGCATCCGGTTCATTAACATTATATTATGGTTTTAGCACAGCAATTACTTAACATCATAAGTAAACACGGAAGCAATATAATGAATAAGACGCCATACTACGTCATACACCACAAATAAAACATTATGTATGGAATTTTTGATATACATCTCGGCATCCGGGTTCTGTTCCCAAAAGGTACAACGTACAAAACAAACCCAGACCGAGCTACAAAATAGAATAAAAATTGAGTCAACAGACTCGCAAAGACCGCCTTCCAAAATTTGCATCCATGAACCCGGCCTCGGCTTCTTGTCTGGGATCCTCAATTACAAGCCAACCGGCCTGTCAAGTGAGATCCACTGAACAACCCCTAGTCGGGTCTCTTACCCCGGACCTTGTCCTCCGCTCTTTGGTTATCACCTGCAATAAAATATAATCCCCAACGGGGGTGAGATACAACCTTAGTAAACTCAGGGTTCTTGGAGACTCACCTCCCCTGATTCACTTCCACAGTACATAGTATTCAAATCGGCATCACAGATAACATAGCCATCCCAGATTTTAATAAAACAACAATATAGCCATCCCGGCTTTCATAAACATCACATGTACATAATCACACTCACGTGCCATTCCTGTTGGACGCTACCAACATCGGGAACCCAGCACTGATATAACATATTTACTCATGCACATCTCATGCACATATGTATATATCATCCCGTGCACATCTCATGCACTCATGCTCATCCCAGATGAGTCTTATGTGCACCTCTCATGCACCTGGACGTATATGACTTTTTGAGAAGCTCATCCTGAATGAGTCTTACACTCTCATTTATGGTCCGCTTCCCTGGCCAGAGGGCTTCATATATCACAAAACAAACATCAAAGTGCAAATCATTTACATGTATGTTTCAATCAAAAAGATGTAACACACAATTTAAATACACGCACTGCATCATACAATAACCACCACTCCCCAGGAGTATGGTGGAACACAATCAAGGGAATAAACTCCCAAGAACAGAGAGCTTACCTTCTCTGATTCCAGCAACAGCTACCTCAGCCTTGTGTTTCCATCTACTGATAACTTCTTTCTCAAGCTCTACATCAGGCAAGAAAGATATCAAGAATGGTTTTCAACCATTTCATGAAAAGAACCCAGTTCTTTTCCAGATCTCAAGCAAAAACTACCAAGAAGGGACTTGTAAACCCCACAAAGATCTATCCAGCCATACAAAATACCCAAAACCAAGAAAAGGTAACTTTAAAGGTTTAACCTACATCACAACAACCTCCTAAGCATACTTTTCCAAAGAACCATCACCCAAAACCAAACCTAACTCGTATGGGTCATTTTTCCTCTTATCACCAAAATCAAAAGATACGGTGAAACTTATATATCTTACCTTAAAACCCCCAAGGAAAACTAGATATCAGCTTCTCCAAGTTTGGATATCCTTAATGTGCCTTCTAACTCTTAAATATTGAAACTTTTCACTTTCTTTGAATAAATGATCTCTTCGCCTAATGGTTTTTATAACAAACAAAGGGTGGAAACTAATTTATATGGTGATTTTATTCAATCCTTACGTTGGATGTGAAGGTGTTTAGGTCAAGGAATGGTTATCTAGGAAGCTTTTCTCACTTTAACAATGGAGGAAATATGGAATAAGAGAGAAAAAGTGTTTCAGCAAAGGCGGTGGAAATTTGGATTACTACTGAAATATCTCACTTGTGTATATCTTAAATAGCCTGAAAGTTAACACACATCATAAAATAATATGAGAGTCTTCCTGCATCAAAACAACCAGTAGGAAATCTACACGTGTCACTTGTGTAAAGTGAATATGTAGGGTCAACACGTGTAAAAAGGCTAAGTCCGGGCTAAACAGCAAGTACTGATTGTTTTAATCGTTTGCATAAGAACCCGTCCTTGGTACTATAGTACGTCTAAGGTTCCGCCCAACCACTTCCAGGATCACTAACCCGGTAACTCTATAAAACGGGGTTCCGAGCTCTTTTGGTTTCTCTTACTGGTAGCTTTTACAAGTCAACTAAATACGAGCTCCCTCGAGCTCAACCAAGATCACCCCTATCTATCCGAGATCAAACCTCGAACCTCAAAGAAAAGGAACATACGAGCTCTACCGAGATAGCTACCCGGTCGCTCTTCCCTTCCTTGTCCGAGTTCCTTTCTATACAGCAGGGCTTTTTCCCAAAAGTGCTATATATATATACACAACTTACTTGGCAATAACTATCTCGGTCTTCCTTTAAAACTAACATACGACACGATCCCGGTTTTGAAAAGGTGTTATCCACACCCTCTCTTATCCAAGTTCCAAAATACATTCCCCTTTGTAGGGGTGTTCGCGGGTCGGTTCGGATCTGGTTTGGCCAAATTTAGGACCCAACTCAATCAAATTTGATCGGTTCGGTTCGGTTCAGTTTTCAGGAAAAAAAATTTGAAACCCAACCCGTTCATAATCGGTTCGGTTTGGTTTAACGGGTTACCCATTTAATTTTTTTTCTTAGAACTACTATTTTATATCATGATTCTTTCAAATATTCAATACAATTAACACAATATTATCAAATGTATGATAATAAAATTGATTCATTTAATATCATCAACATAATATTCTAAAATAGACTTATAATATAAATTAAAACAAAAGATTCTTAAACAAGATTTACTATAATAGTCTGAATCATAACTATTTCTTACAAACTAAGCTTTACTATAACCAAATTAATTTGTTGTAACCAAATTTACTAAAACAAACAAATGAACAAAATATGATTCATTAATATTATAAACACAGTAAACAAAATATGAAAAAAAAGTGAAACAAATAACAATATACCTGAAAGTAATACATTAAGAAGTTCCAACACTTATAGTTTCAACACTTGGAGACCCAATATTAGCAGTATTTAAAGCTAAACCAAACAACTCCAAAAATTTAAACACAACCCTGTTAGCACAAAAATTAATTGATATTTTATACAAATAAAAAATGAAATAAGGGATTACACACCTGATTCAATCTTTTCCGCTTCATTTATTTCAACTTACAAGTCATTAACATTTTGCTTAGTAGATCTAAGCCAATTTTGGGCACAAATGAGAGCTTTAACAGTAGTAGGACTCAAGGAACTACGAAATGAATCCAGAATATTACCTCCTACACTAAATGCAGACTCAGATGATACAATAGATACAGAAATGATCAATATATCTCTAGCCATAAAGAAAAGAATATAATATTTGGATGCCTTCAATTTCCACCAATTCAAAATGTCAAACTCAGGGTGGTCATCTTCAACATCATCCTCCAAATACCTATCTAACTCATTTTTGTGCACCTCACCCTGTTTTTCTTGATTTTCATTCTAAATTCATCATCCCAATCATCATCCCTATCACCTTTGACATCATTATGTTGTGAGACCATATCTGAAGCCAATGTACTAGAATTAGCTGAATTGCTACTAGAATGAGAAATGAGATATTCTAGTACATATTGTTGAATCAATTTCTGAATGAGGTCTTTCAATATTTTTATCATGTCCATGCTCTTATCAATACCATACATACGATTAAAACAAAATTGAATGTACTCACATTTATAACAAGGATCAAGGAAAATAGAAACAAATAAAAGGTAGTTAATTCCACCACTTTCTCAATATTTGTTAAACTTTAACTGCATATTTGTTGTCATCCTTTGTATCACTATGTCATCATTATAGGGAGAAAGAATTTTTTAATTTTTAATTTAATTTAATATATATATATATATATATATATACAAATAATAAATTTTATATTATTATTACGGGTTCACGGATCGGGTCAACGGATCTATAAATCTAAACCCGTGACCCAACCTGTACATGATCGATTTTGATCGGATCGGTTCGGTTTTGACCCAAATAGATAAATGACCCAACCGAAATAGTTCAGATCAGTTCGGATCAGTTCGGGTTCATGGATGACCCGTACCCGTGAACACCCCTACCCCTTTGTGACACCCCGGTCACACGAACCCAGTCATATCATAGGGTCATTATATTCACCCCTCCTTCAAAGAATTTTGACCTCAAAATCATAACAATACATGCCAAATAACTCGGGGTATAGCTCCATAAGTTCCTGCTCCCACTCCCATGTCGCTTCCTCCGAGGTCCTCCCTTCCCATAATACCTTGACTATGGGAATAGTCTTACTCCGAATTTTCTTCTCCATCCTGTCAAGAATCTGGGATGGTCGGGTAGAACAAGTCAGATTTTCCCTAATCTGAATAGAGTCAGGTTCTACCACATGTGAAGGGTCGGGCACGTATTTCCTCAACTGAGATAAATGAAAGATATCATGCAACCCGGCCAATTGGGGAGGCAAAGCTAGCCTGTATGCCACTAGTCCTATTCTCTGAAGAATTTGGTGAGGACCGATGAATCTAGGACACAGCTTCCTCACACCCAATGCCCTTCCAACCCTGGTTACTGGAGATAACCTCAAAAACACATGATCACCTTCATCAAACTGCAAAGGGCGATGTTTACTATCATAATAGCTCTTCTGTCGATTTTGAGCCCGCAACAACTTTTCTTTGATCATGCGGATATGCTCAGACGTATCCTGAACCATCTCGGGTCCTAGAAGCTGTCTCTCTCCCACTTCAGTCCAACAAGTAGGAGTCTGGCACCTCCGACCATACAACGCCTCATAGGGTGCCATACCCAAACTAGCATGGAAGCTGTTGTTATACGAAAACTCCACCAGAGGTAAATATCTATCCCAACTCGGTCCCTGCTCCAAAGTGATGGAGTGCCTTTAGTTAAATATTCTTTATATCATTCTTAGCTTATTTGACTTCTCTTGGACTTTTATTTTCCTATTCTAATTCAGTTTTTGTCTTAGGCAAGTAAGTGGGCTTAATTGCTAATTGTTGCGTATTTTCGGATTTTTGCTCACTTGACATATCTGACTTGTGTAGGGCCTACAGAGTGCTACAGAACTCCGAATGGAGCATTCTAGGAGTCCCTGGAAAGATAACAAAAAGATCTACAAGTTTGCTAGAAATAGCCCGAGGCCAATTCTGTCATTTGGAGGGTCATTTTAAGTATTGAAATCGGAACCTCTGCACTTGTAATTTTAGACTGCGAATTTGATTTTATGGTTGTAAATAGCAAATAACTAGAATTGTTGGGTTTGTTTATGGCCCATTTTAAACTCCAGACCTTGTCACTACATATTAGTGACTTTAGTGAAACTTGGACAGCACTTTACATTTTGCACAAACAAGTTTATTATTTCTTTTCTTTAGTTTTTAGAATCAAAAAGCTTGTTCTTCATTTTCTCTCATTTGTGCTTCATTGTTCTTCATCTTCTTCATTTTCATTTTGCTATTCTTCCATTTTTCTGCACTTAATTCATGGGGCTTTCCTTGGTGATCATCATGGAAGGCTAAATAATCACTCAATCCAAGGATCCAATCCAAGCAAGAGGAGAATTTGAGTTCTGGTTTAGTATTTCGAATTCTGTGTGAATGTTCACTTTCTTCTTCAATTGCTATTCTGTTTTCATGATTATGAATGCATTTAGAATTGAAAGCGGATTAGGTTATGGATTCATTGCCTAATTTCGAATATAAATCACAGATTAATTGGATGATATTTCAATTAGGGTTGTGGTTTCAATTAATTTAAGAGTAGAATCGATTGAACTGCTTCTATTGAGATTGAATGAATGTTCATGATAGAATCAACTTATGAGAATGATGATGATTTGAATAGCTTGGGTTGGTGAATTGGATTGATGCTTTCTAATCTGTTTTACTTTACTCCTTGATAATCTTGTTAATTTCTGCATTGTTCTTTAATTTTAGTTTGTGTTCTTGCATGTTTTACTTTGCGCATACCAACTGTTTGACAAAATTCCCCCTTATTATTACCAATAATTTGAAGCTAGAACCATATTGATCGTGTCTCTGAGTCGACCTAGGTTAATCCTGTGCTACAGAATTAGCGTAGTTTAATTGTTTTGAAGCCACACGACAAACGCTTATCACAAAGCACAAGCTCTCAGCATATCCTCTAATGTTTGAATAATTCTCTCGGCCTGCCCATCCGTTTGTGGGTGATAAGCCGTGCTGAGTCAAAACTGGGTCCCAAAAGCCTCTTGGAGAGCACCCCAAAATCTTGAAGTGAACTTCGGATCTCTATCACTGATAATGCTTCCTAGGACACCATGAAGTTGGATAATCTCTTTAATGTATAACTGAGCCAACCTTTCCGTAGTGTAGCTAGTCCGAACAGGTAAGAAATGAGCCGACTTGGTCAATCTATCAACAACCACCCAAATAGAATCGTATCTGGGTTGGGTCCTCAGCAATCCAACCACAAAATCCATGGAAATACTATCCCATTTCCATTCTGGAATTTGCAGAGGTTGCAATAGGCCTGACAGTCTTTGGTGCTCAATCTTCACTTTCTGACATACCAAACATTTCGTAACATGCTCAGCTATATCTCTCTTCATCCCGGGCCACCAAAACTTTTCTTCAAGTCCTTATACATCTTAGTGGAACCTGGATGAATGCTATATCAGCCTTTATGAGCCTCAGATAGCACCGCATTCACTAACTCGTCCTTAGGCACAACAATCCTTCCTCAGTATAGCACTAAACCCGAGTTGTTCGGGTTCTCCTGAGACACATCCTTCTACCCAAACAAGGACTTCACATCCTCATCTCGGTTCTGGGCATCCCGGATTCTCAAGATCAACCCGTTGTCCACCTTGGTGATAGAGGGCTATCTAAGGATCAAGCCAAAGGTCTAGAAGGAGAGCTTGAAACACTTCCTTTTTTGTGAGCTTTGAAGGACCCATGACAAAATCTAGAACCCAAGCCATTCAAGATCAAGTCAAAAGTTTTGTCTGTTGTAATAAGCAAGTGTTGTCTGTGTTAATTGATTACAATGTTTCTGTAATCGATTACACAAGCTAGTGCGGGGATGCCGGGTTGCTGAATCTGGGATGCATAATAACCATGGTCGGGTTGCTGAAGTCGGGATGCGTAATAAACAAGTTTTATCTCTACAAGGATGATAGCTGGAATGACAGGATGTGCATAGCCGAGTTATGCCTAGCTTTTCCGGGTTGCGCTTAGACAAGAGGTGCTTAGCCAAGATGCCTGAGCTTGTCCGAGCTTGTTCGGGTTGCGCTTAGACAAGAGGTGCTTAGCCAAGATGTCTGAGCTTGTCAGGTTATCCGGGATGCGCTTAGACAAGAGGTGCTTATTCAAGATGTCTGAGCTTGTCCGAGCTTGTCCGGGTTGTCTGGGATGTTCGAAATGTGTATAGACTGGATGTGCTTAGCCAAGCTGTCCGAGATGACCGAGCTGTCCGAGATGTTCAAGCTTGTCCGAGTTGACCGGGATGTTCGAGCTTGTCTAAGTTGTCCCAAGATGTGCTTAGACGAGGTGATTATCCAAAATCTTCGAGCTATCCGAGATGTCCGAAATGTTCGAGCTTGTCCGAGTTGTCCGGGATGTCCGGGATGTCCGAGCTGTCCGAGATGTCTGGGATGTCCGGAATGTCCAGGATGTCTAGGATGTGCATAGTGCGTCTATGTATTTCTATTATTTTGTATTGGACCTTAATATTTTCCGCAAATGGGCCTAAAATTACGTTTGTAGGTATTTATTAGAGGCCTAGCCATATAAATATTGAGACTTTACCATTTTTGGGAACTTTTGATTAATAGAAATTGAGCATTTGCTTGAATTGAGAGCTTAGCCTCTTGTTGGTTCTTGATTGAAACCAAATTGATTCTTATCAAGGAAGCTTTTCTTTGTGGCCAATTCTCCTTAGACTTATCATTCCTTTGTGGACTGTGGCATCATTCATAATCATTCCTTAATCTCCTCCACTTTTCTATTTGATTAATAACCTACAATTCATGCAGTCTTGAAGTATGCTATCCGGAAACGATCCTAACCAAGCATTCATACCTTGGTAGTTATCACTTGGTCTCTGTTCCGAAATCGGCAAGTGTACCGTTCGTTTCAAGTAATAAAGTGAGTAAGTAGAGTATCGTCTCCACAGGGATTGAATGCAATCTTATGTCAACTTAATGTCTTAGAAATTGGAACACAAATAATGATTTCAAAGAGTTTGTTGAGTTGTTTTTAAGTAGCGTAAATGAAATGACAGAAATTTAACAAGAATGTAAGCGAATATTAATTGGATTTTACTGCAGTAATGAGAGGTGATTGTAGTTAAGCGCAATCCCCTATGATTCCTTCCTTCTATGCTTTAATTGATTATTAACTTGAGTTACTTCTAATTACTCAGCTGATCTATTTTCCTATGAGTAGCTAAATCCTAATCCCTTAGTAATTTAACCCTTTAGTGAAATTAAAAACCCTAATCCCTTAGTGATTCCTTCTTAAACCAAGCATTAAGCAACACACCCTGAATTTGCTGCAACTACACATCCCTATCCCTAGGCAATGTATAATTTGTTGTTTTATTCAATTCAGAAACTAGAATCCCAATATCCCTATTGTGAATCCTAACCCTAAACCTCTTAATAGAATGGCCAGTCCCAATCAAGAATAAAGCAATGAAGAATAGAATAAAACAAAGCAATTATGATGACTCTTATTAAAACCAATCAAGACATAGAGGAATTCTCATAGGTTCATGGCTCAACCACAATACAGAATTTAGCCAAGCATACTCAGAATTGATATTATTTCCATGACTAACATTTTCCTAGAGAGAAATTACCAAAGGAAAAGAGAAGATTACACAAAGTTGTATTTTTGCAATTCCTCAATGCTTCCAATCTTCTCCCAAGGTCTTCAATGGCTTCCTTGCAGTAATGCTTCCAATGGTCTGTCCAAAGTTGCTTCTTTGTGACCCAGAGGTCTCCTTTTATCCCCCAATACGTTCTAGGTCTAAATCCAGTAATAAGGAACTGTTTTTCCCTCAATAAATTAATTCAAATCTTTTAAATCAGGAAACCCGAGCTCGTGGCGCGACTGGCGTGGCATCCCACGCTGATCGCGTGGGATGTTTGAGTTAAATACGCTGCTCTGGAACTCTGGCGCTAATCGCGTGGGTCATCCGAGTTGAATGCTTGAGTTTTGATAGAATGGCGCGACTCGCGTGAATGGCCACGCTAATAGCGTGACTTGTTCGAATTAGAGGTCTGTGTTTCAACATCTGATGCTAATCGCGTGGTGGTTGACACTATTCATGTGGGCTCTTCGAACTGAATTTGTTAACTTGACACTTCCACGCTGATCGCGTGAGATCCCACGCTGATCGCGTGGCTTGTTCGAGAGCACTAGCTTGCTCTTTTTGCTTCTTTTCCTCTCTTGTTGGTTCCTAAATGACAAAATAACTAAGAATTTAAATTAATATGCAATTGAGTAATAATATATCAAATCCTATTCTGATTTACTCTTTCTTAAACAGTTTATTAATCAATTAATCCTAAAAACTACTATATGCTGGAAGCATATCAGTCTCTCTCAACTCAAGACCTCGGTCACCCTCAAGTATAGACAGTGCATATCCTGTAAATCCTCTATCAACTTGTATTCCTCAATCAACATGCAAGCTATGCTCAAGTGTTTCCTGCTTAGAGCATCCGCCGCCACCATGTTGGCTTTTGGGGTCGCTGAACACCACAAACTTGGCACCATACAGGTAATGCCTCCATATCTTTAAAGTAAAGACCACAGCTGCCAACTCTAAGTCATGTGTAGAATAATTCTCCTCATTTGGCTTCAGTTGTTGAGAAGCATAAGCAACTACTCTTCTCTCCTGCATCAAAACACATCCAAGTCCTTGCTTGGAAGCATCACAATAAACCTCAAAACTTCCCTCAGGGTCAGAAAGAATCAGCACCAGAGTTGTGGTCAATCTCTCTTTCAACTTCAAGAAACACTCCTCGCATTCATGAGTCCATACGAACGGAGTACCCTTCCTGGTAAGCCGGGTTAATGACCATACCGGGACCGGAATCACCTGATATTCATAATGACCATACTGGGATCAGAAAGCAGTCTTAGGTATGTCCTCAGGCTTAATCCGGATTTGGTGATATCCGGATCGCAGATCAATCTTAAAAAATATACAAGCTCCTTTCAGCTAATCCAGCAAATCATCAATTCGAGGCAACGGATATTTGTTCTTTATCGTAACCTTATTCAATTGCCTATAATCCACACATAGCCTCATACTCTCATCCTTCTTCTTAACAAATATAATCGGCATTCCCCATGGCGACACACTTGGTCGGATAAATTCTTTGGACAGCAAGTCCTCAAGCTGCGCCTTCAACTCCTTTAGCTTTAAAGGAGCCATACGGTAAGGAGCTACCGAGATGGGTCCTACACCCGAGATCAAATCAATAGAGAAATCAATTCCCTTCTTGGGTGGAAGCTGTGTAATCTCCTCTGGAAACACATCCATAAATTCATTCACGACCGGGATCTCTTCTAGATCCCATCCCGGCCTCTCTTCTACTGTACTAAGTAAGAGATGGCCCCGGGCTCCTTTCTTCATCTCCTTGCGAACTTGCAAAATGTTGACAGACGAAGTGGAATTCGGCCTGATTCCGTCCGGAGATACCACTATCTTCTTATTGCAACAATCCAACATGATGCCATATTTGGTCAACCAATCCATGCCTAAGATAATCTCAATATTAGGCATCGTAAGACAATACAGATCAACACTGTATTCCCGACCCTCAAAACTAAACCGCACATCCCGGCACTGCTCCTTAGAAGCAGTGGTAACATCCATAGGAGGAAACAAACTGAAAATCTGTAAGTTAAGACCTAGGGCAACACGATTCTCAATGAAGGAGTGAGTAGCTCCAAAATCAAACAACACTCTCACATCATAATTATCAATAAGAATCGTACCTCAGATCAAGTCGGGAGCTCGGGCGGCCTCTCTAGCATCTATCGTGTAAATCCGTCCTGAAGGTGGTACTAGTGAAATCACGGATGCAGTTACAACCTGGTCATCTCTAGCATAGTGGCCATGCTGACCACATCTAAAACAATTAAATTGGCCAGTGGAGCAAACTCCCTAATAGTTCCTTCCACATGTAGCACACTTCGGAGGTGGGTTCAGTCTTGGTCCATCTCCTCTATAACCGACCCCTTCTTAAACCGGTCATCTGGGGACGACACACCCAATCCTTTTGCCCTTTCTCTTCCTGGCTTGGCCTGAACCACTAGTTTTTCTTCCCTCTTGTCTAAAAGATGGAGCAGGATGACTACCGCTTCGCCTCTTTATCATGTCTTCCACCTGGCGACATTGCCTCACCAAGCTACCCATATCCCGAGATCCAATCCCAGCAATCTTCTTTTCTATATTTTCTCTAATTCCCCTCTGGAACTTAGCAGCAAGCACCTCGGCGTCGGGCATTGCTCTCCGAAAATGTGCATACTTAGCCAATTCATTAAACTTGGCTAAGTACTCATCAACAGACATACCTCCCTGAACAAGGCCCTTAAACTCAACCTGTTTCTACTCTCTTGCATATCGTGGAAAATATCGGTCCAGGAACTGAGCCTCAAACATATGCCAGGTGATAACTTCACCCTGGCCCTGTAATAGCTGTGAAGTGGTAACCCACCACTCGTGCGCATCTCCCTGCAGCAAATAGGTTGCATAGAGAAGTCATTGATGGTCTGAACACTCCATCATGGAGAAGATATTCTCTAAAGTCTGCAACCACTTGGCGGCAACAATGGGGTTGTATCCCCCATGGAAAACTAGAGGGTCATGCTTGCGAAAAACAATCAGTATTTTCCCTCTTACTGCTGCATCCTCTTCCACACTAACCTAGGACAACCCGTCCCTTCTTTGATGGCTGGGTCCATCATCACGGTGACTACCCCCACCCTGGTAACAATGGCCTTCACCCTCGAAGGTAGGTGGTGAAGAGTGTACGTGATCCTCTCGTCACAAAGTTCTCAACTCTGCCATCAAGTCCTCATTAGCCTTCAACAAGGCCTCGTTGGCCTGCTGGCTTGCAGCCATCTCTTGCTGCATAGCTGCCAAGGCGACCACTACAGGGTCCAGTTGTACCTCATCATCCTCTCTCCTAGCATCATTTCTGGTTCTCACCAAGATACTGCACATGTCATACCAAGAGTGAGTTGATTAGGCCCACACTTATTAACCACACATGCAATACTTATACTGAACCTTACGACATAAAAGGATGATCCCACAACCAACTACCATACATAATGCTTCCCTAGGACCAACTGCTCTGATACCATAAAATGTAACGACCCCGTGTGCATCCGGTTCATTAACATTATATTATGGTTTTAGCACAGCAATTACTTAACATCATAAGTAAACACGGAAGCAATATAATGAATAAGACGCCATACTACGTCATACACCACAAATAAAACATTATGTAGGGAATTTTTGATATACATACTGGCATCTGGGTTCTGTTCCCAAAAGGTACAACGTACAAAACAAACCCAGACCAGGCTACAAAATACAATAAAAATTGAGTCAACAGACTCACAAAGACCGCTTTCCAAAATCCACATCCATGAACCCGGGCTCGGCTTCTTGTCCGAGATCCTCAATTACAAGCCAACCCGGCCTGTCAAGTGAGATCCACTGAACAACCCCTACTTGGGTCTCTTACCCCGGACCTCATCCTCTGCTCTTTGGTTATCACCTGCAATAAAATATAATCCCCAACCGGGGTGAGATACAATCTCAGTAAACTCAAGGTTCTTGGAGACTCACCTCCCCCTGGTTCACTTCCACAGTACATAGCATTCAAATTGGCATCACAGATAACATAGCCATCCCGACTTTTTAATAAAACAAAAATATAGCCATCCCGGCTTTCATAAACATCACATGTACATAATCACACTCACGTGCCATTCCTGTTGGACCCTACCAACATCGGGAACCTGACACAGATATAACATATTTACTCGTGCACATCTCATGCACATGTGTATATATCATCTCGTGCACATCTCATGCACTCGTGCTTATCCCAGATGAGTCTTATTAGTGCTCATCCTAGATGAGTCTTATGTGCACCTCTCATGCACCCAGACGTATATGAATTTCTGAGAAGTTCATCCCAGATGAGTCTTACACTTTCATATATGGTCCGCTTTCCTGGCCAGAGGGCTTCATATATCACAAAACAAACATCAAAGTGCAAATCATTTACATGTATGTTTCAATCAAAAAGATGTAACACACAATTTAAATACACGCATTGCATCATACAATAACCATCACTCCCCAGAAGTATGGTGGAACACAATCAAGGGAATAAACTCCCAAGAACAGAGAGCTTACCTTATCTGATTCTAGCACCGGCTACCTCAGCCTTGTGTTTTCATCCACTGATATCTTCTTTATCAAGCTCTACATTAGGCAAGAAAGATATCAAGAACGGCTTTCAGCCTTTTCATGAAAAGAACCTAGTTCTTTTCTAGATCTCAAGCAAAAACTACCAACAAGTGACTTGTAAACCCCACAAAGATCTATCCAGTCTTACAAAATACCCAAAACCCAGAAAAGTTAACTTTAAAGGTTTAACCTTCATCACAACAACCTCCTAAGCATACTTTTCCAAAGAACCATCACCCAAAACCAAACCTAACTCATATGGGTCATTTTTCCTCTTATCACCAAACTCAAAAGATACGATGAAACTTATATATCTTACCTTAAAACTCGCAAGGAAAACTAGATATCATCTTCTCCAAGCTTGGATATCCTTAACGTGCCTTCTAACTCTTAAATATTGAAACTTTGCACTTTCTTTGAATAAATGATCTCTTCGCCTAATGGTTTTTATAACTAATAAAGGGTGGAAACTAATTTATAAATGATCTAGGAAGCTTTTCTCACTTTAACAATGGAGGAAATATGGAATAAGAGAGAGAAAGTGTTTCAGCAAAGGCGGTGGAAATTTGGATTACTACTGAAATATCTCACTCGTGCATATCTTAAATAGCCTGAAAGTTAACACGCGTCATAAAATAATATGAAAGTCTTCCTGCGTCAAAACAACCAGCAGGGAGTCTACACGTATCACTTGTGTAAAGTGAATATGTAGGGTCAACACATGTAAAAAGGCTAAGTCCGGGCTAAACAGCAAGTACTGACTGTTTAATCGTTTGCATAAGAACCCGTCCTTGGTACATAAGAACCCATCCTTGGTACTATAGTGTACGTCTAAGGTTTCGCCCAACCACTTCTGGGATCACTAACCCGGTAACTCTATAAAAAGGGGTTCCGATCTCTCCGATTTCTCTACCCGGTAGCTTTTACAAGTCAACTAAATATGAGCTCCCCCGAGCTCAACCGAGATCACCCCTGTCTATCCGAGATCACAAATCGAACCTCAAAGAAAAGGAACATACGAGCTCTGCCGAGATAGCTACCCGGTCGCTCTTTCCTTCCTTGTCCGAGTTCCTTTCTATACAGCAGCGCTTTTTCCCAAAAGTGCTATATATATATACACCACTTACTTGGCAATAACCCAGTCAATAACTATCTCGATCTACCTTTAAAACTAACATACAACACGATCCCAGTTTTGAAAAGGTGTTATCCACACCCCCTCTTATCCGAGTTCCAAAATACACCCTCCTTTGTGACACCCCGGTCACACGAAACCGATCATATCATAGGGTCATTATATGAATGGCCTTTGAAATCCGAGGTTGAAATTTC
This sequence comes from Glycine latifolia, assembly GCA_013407115.1. Taxonomy (NCBI): domain Eukaryota; kingdom Viridiplantae; phylum Streptophyta; class Magnoliopsida; order Fabales; family Fabaceae; genus Glycine; species Glycine latifolia. The sequence continues at coordinate 48,897 of QARZ01000492.1, forward strand.
ACCTTCCTTTTTGCTCCCTGTGTTTCTATTTGGTGAAGCACAATCGTAACCCAAATCCTGTCATTTGAGCTTGATGTTTTGATTTTCTAAGATCCAAACCCCTCTAATTGTTTCCCATACCCTTGGATTGAGAAATAAATGGTCGAGCATTGTGATCAATGTTTTGTACCTTCTTACTCAAGGAAATCAAACTATTACTCACTCCAACTTCTGGGGTCTGTGTTCTTTGTGTTACCAAACCCAATTTTTTCTTCTTTAGAAATAGACAATGAAGTATTAGGCTTATGGGTCCTGGGATCCGACCCTATTCGGAACTTCCCCCCTAAATTAATTGTTTTTTTTGTTATACCTTTAACCTTCAACTTTATCCCTTGTGTGCTCTGTAACTTTCAAAACTCCTTTGTCTTTTCTTTTAGATGCATCAACATTAATGAAATTATTGTCATTTGGCCAATGAGACCCTCCTTCTGATTCATACTCTTAACTACATGTTTTGGCTTACCACCTATGTTCTGTTCTTGGCCAAACACCTCCACTCTTGCGTCATCTAATGCTTGAAACCAAGAGCCAAAGACAAACTTTTGCTTTGAATGCTGCACTAACACCTTCTCCCTTCGAAAGTCTTTCATATCTCGACCGGTTACTCTTCTTTGTCTCTCCCTATTATCCCTTGAGACTAGCATCCGAGTACCAAAACCGGATCTTGAAAATAAAAAAATAAATAAAAATTATGAAAAATAATTTGATCTCCCGTGTGTTCCATCTTTAACAAATCTTGAAGATTCCTACATATCTTTTTTCTTTATACAGACTAACAACATCGTCCATACAAAATTGATGATATGAAATCTTTAAATCACGTGACTTCAATTTTGCTAACATGTAATGATTTATTATCACACATCTGGATGCTGAAGAATATTAATTGATTAAACAAGTCATGAAAAGGATGTAAAAAAAGAAGAGATATATTAATGCTTTAATTTTTAAACTGAAATATCATACCATAATATTAATATAATTATCACTATATATTAAATTAAAACTTAGCTTTTTTTAAAGTAATTAGATCTACGAATTTTCTTATAAAGAATTATATATGTTGTTCTTAATTTAATTCTTTAAAATTTGTATTTTTAATTAATTATAAATATTTTCTTTATAAATTCCAAGTTTTTTATATGAAATCTATTTAAATTAATTATTCAAATCTTCTTGATAATTTGAAATTTATTCTACATAATATTTCTTTTTATATATATTTTATTTAAATTTAAAAAATACACATGCACATATATGTATAGATTTACACACGCGAGGAAAAATTAAATTACACCTGTGTAATTGTGACAATTATTACATTATTTTTATAACTTGATATAAAATGTGATTTTTACTGATCCAATCGTTGAATTATATCTACACATTACTACGATCGACTATGTTAAATTTTGTCAAAGTTGAACAACAACAAGAAGAAGGTAATTAAATTATCCATATTTTAGTATATTTGAAATGTTTATACTACATCGATTTCAATTATATGAATAAGGTAACAAATGATTTTTTTATTAATATGAAATTTTGCATGTGATATATATGAAAGAAACTTTCAATCCAACGGTGAGTTTTAAGAAAATATTATCTAGTTGAAAGTTATAGAATGGTGTAATAGTTGTCAAAGTTACACTGATATAATTTGATCTCTCATCTCTTTATATATAGGGTTTGCTAACAATTACACACACTTGTTTTTTAGAAGGAATAAGTTAGTAAGTTACACATGGGTGTATTTTAAGGAAATTTATAGTTATAACTTGCTAACTTACTCCTTCTAAAAATAAGTGTGTTACTTAGCAAATCTTGCACGCATTTGCTAACATACACCCACTTACTTTTTAGGAGTAAGTTAGCAAGTTATACGTGTGTGTATTTTAAGAAAATCTATAGTCATAATTTGTTAACTTATTCCTTCTAAAAACACAAGTGGGTGCAAGTTAGAAAACTCCTATATTATATAGGATTAATCAAGTTTTTAGTCCCTAAATTTTTCTAAACTTTGTTTTAAGTTCTTAATCAAGAGTTTGATTCATTAAGATCCTAAACTTTTTCAAAATTTGGTTTGTAGTCCCAGAACAAACTTTTGACAGGTCAATGCCTTTAAACTTTTTAAAATTTGTGTTTTTAATTCCTAAACTTTTTAAAAATTCAATTTTTAGTCCTTGAATTAATGTGTTTTTTGGGACTAAAAATTGACATTTAAAAAAGTTTAGAAACTAAAAATTGAATTTTTAAAAAGTTTAGGAACATTGACTGGTTAAACTTTTGATTAGGAATTAAAAATTGAATTTTTAAAAAGTTTAGGGACCTTTACCTGTCAAACCTTTATTTAGGGACAAAATACCAAATTTTGAAAAAATTTAGGGACTAAAAACTTAGTGAAAATCCTATTATATATATTGGAATTTAGACACCCATTATTTATAAATACCCCAACAACATCTCTCATTTACATCTATTTCTTTCTTATTATTACATCATCATCAATAACATCTATGTAACTTAAATAACTATTATACCATACCATTTAATAAGTTGATATAAAATATAATTTTTATCTATCCAACCGTTGAATTATATTTACATATTCCCAAGATTGACAGTCAAATTTTGTAAAAATTGAATAACAATCAAAAGGTAATCAAATAATTCATATTTTAATATATTTTGAAAATTTTATAATATGTCAATTTTAATATATATGAACGAGACAATAAATAATTTTAGATTAATATGAAATTTGTATGAATGATTTATGTGAAAGAAACTTTGAATTCAACATTAAATTTTAAGAAAATATTATTTAATTAAAAGTTATTAAATTATATAATAATTGATCGAAGTTATAATGTAATTTTATATGTAAAGATAGATTAACTTACTCTGATACTAACTTTAAATTAGCTAACACACATTTTTATCCATTTTTTTTCCACAAAAGCAGTTATTATTATAAATAAACTCACAATTTAATATTCAATGTATCTGAAGAAACAATATTATCTTAACAAATTACCATCGAGTGGGTAAATAAACTGATGTGGAGTTACCTTTGCTTAATCAAAGGTCTTAATATTCATAATAATCTTATTTAACTCAAATGAATAGGATTGCCTCCAATAAAAATGTTTGTTCTTGAAAAAAAATTAACAAATTTAAAATTGATAGATCAATTTTTTTTATTGACATATGAATTGACAAGATTGCAAGTGTAAAGACTATCTGTCATTTTCCAGTCCCTATAACAGGCACCGATCTTTTAGGCCGCGGTAGGTTAGGATCTCAATTAGTGGAGAGTAATTTATTTAAAAATTAAAAATAATTATTATCATATAGGACTGCCACTAATTAGAGGCATTTATTACTATTTTTCTTTCACCTTAAGATATTTTATACACGAAGTTTCTTTCTTTATTTCAAACACACTAATGACTGCTGGAACAAGTTTTTGTTTTTTTTTTATCTTATTTATAGGATGTGTTTCGTATTTTATATTAAAAACATTTATTTTGAATTGATATTTTAACTTTTAATTTTTAGTTACTTTGATCCTTTAACTTACTGATATTTTAAAATACTACAAAGTTTGTTTTATATTCATATATAAAATGTAAAATATTAAAGACGTTACTTTTGAGATAATAGGATGATCAAAATGACTAAAATTTTAAATTTGAAATACTAAAATTAATCTTTAAAAGATAAAAAATAAGATAGAAGATCAAGAGTATATTTTAACTAACATTTAATAGTGTAATTATTATTCATTATGTCTACGCATTAATTAATATTTCTTCTTCTTCTAATGCTTTGATTTGTTCTTAATTCTTAGACTGTATATACTAACTACTAAGAAGCATCCTCTAATTAATTATTAGATTAGAATGAGTAATTAAAAAGTAAAGATCAATAAAGTTAATTTTAGTTCTCTAATCTCTCTCTATATATTAATTCCACTTTTAAAAAAACAATTATCCTTGAGTTATAGTTTTATATGTATTCTCTTTCCTGTGTAATTTCGGTTTTTCTATTTGTTCTAACTTTTCACATTAAATTAAATTAATATTTGAAACAATTATTCAATAAAAATATTTATAATCCTAAATTTCCTAAACTGAGTACTCAATTATTTTATCAATATTCATAATAAAATATACATAAATTATAAATAAATTTTAGATTGATATCTTTGAATTTTTTAATTTAATTTTTTTAGCACATAGAATGGAACCTACTATCTTTTCCTTTATCCTTTATCCTTTCTCCCTTAATCACTAAGTCAACTTTATAACTTTAATATTTTTATATTTTAATTAGACTTTAATTGTGATGCATTATTAGTGCAAAAAACTTAAACTTTCAACTAATCATAAATAATCTTTAAAATGAATTTTGTTATAATTATTATAAAACTTATCAAATTTACAATACATGAAAATTTATGATTTGATAATAGTGTAAAAATAATTTACACTGCTTTTATATCAAAAATAATTTGCATTTATATATATATATTCAATTACTAATAAGTTGTTTGTGTGAATAGGATGTAAAGAGCTCAACTCCCTTAAGATAAATATTAAGTTCAAGCTTTGCGAATGATACAAAACATGTAGTTGCATGAAAAATCTTATTAAAGGTGATTAGTTAGGTTTTCAATAAAGATTAGTTGTCAATAAAATCTATAAATGTTACACACGAATGTCATGGTAACAAAAAAGATTTTATTAATTTTTTTTACTTATTTTGTATTATTCAATATATACTTTCTTATACCTAAGACTCTCTGTTTTCATTTTATTCTTTTATAAAATATTACAAATTATAAAAATATATAGTATTATGAAATAATCAATATTTTGGTCAAATAAACCATTACCCATTAAAGAATGTAGAACACTGAAAAATTGACAATTAATTAGGTAATAAACCATCAATTTATTATACCAATATAAATTTCAAAGTCAAACAAACATTTAATGTTACGAAGAATAATTCAAAGTCTTACACAGTAATTAACGACACTTCAAAGAAATAAAAATTCTAGTATTATATATTTAGGTAACCACTTTTAAAATATAAAAAGTTAATATTGAGTTATTACTTTTAATAACCTCTACTTATCTTAAAGTGAAATAAAATACAAGGCTTTTATAAGAATTTTTTGAATATATTAAGCGTTTTCTTATTTTGAAAACACTTTCCCATATTCTAAACTTTTATCTAACAAATATTACTTCTTTCGTTTTTTTAATGTGTCTTTCAAGATGGTTATGTAAAAATAAATATAATAAATTTTATTGATTATAATAAAATAATAATGTGATTTTTTTATTCCTTTTTGTGTTCACTCCACAGTAAATGTATATGTAAAATAATAAATAAATTAAGATATAATTGATAAAAAATAATTAATGTGATTTTAAATTTTATAAATAATATATAAATAAAAATAGTTTTATTTTAAAAATTCGACACTTAGAAAAAAACGAAGGAAGCAGTACAAAGTTAAAATCAAAGAAACACTGGATCTGGACCAACATAACAACTACAAAATACATCCAGAAAGTACAAGTGTACAATTAATCAGTTATGTTTAGCATATGATTCGGAATGTTACCACCTTGAACTATGTTCCCATTCTTTCATGATAGTGGTATATAATATTGCTTTTTAATTGAAACATAACTGTTGGGTTGGTCCACATCTCAAAGAAGAAAACGGATGCACAAACTTTTTGGTAAAGTTTGGTGCTTCTACGGAGATTAGGCCACAAATTTAGCAAAGTCCCTTCCTATATTTCCTTCTCTTTAATTTTTTTTACATGTAGAAATAGAAAACATATATCAGGATATTCAACCAATTGAAATATAACATTTTCTTCAGTTACAAATAATAATGTAATAACTCTAGATTAATTTTTTATATTTTCCAAAAATTAAATTTATATGTAATTATAATAATATAATAAATTAAAATTCATCTCAAATTTAACTTTTCAAATAATTATCATTAATATTAATAATCTCTCCATACATATCAATTTATAAATAAATGACAATAGAAAAAAATTAATTTAATACGTTTTAATGAGATTCATAATTTTAAAAAGAGAAATACATTTTTTTTACTCTTGAAAGAAAAAGGTTTGGCTTCAAATTGAATGGCCACGTGATGCAAAGGGCGTAGGTAGAATTGTTCTGTCCATATATAGTTCCATACAAACCCCACTTCCATACATCACTTGAAATTCTTTGTTTCTTCATCACTTCCCAGCTTCACTTCACTTGTGTCGTGTGTTAATTTCTCTCTCTACCCAAACAAAGAAACAGAGTCACACACACAACCATGTCCGGCCATCGTCGGCAAGCTTCCCAGGTCTTGCCGCCGGAGATTGTCGCCGGCGAAGACCTCGCAAAATCCATTGACCTGACCCAACAAGTTGCTGATCAAGTTGGAACCACCAAAAGCACCACTATTTCCACCACCAACCAAGAACACCAAGAGAGGCAAATCCCTTCTCCGATGACCGCTGCTAAGAAGTCGCAGCTACCGGAAAAATCTACCTGAGTTGTTAGTTATTACCATATATGATCAAATGGTGTATGTGGATTCCATAAAACCCTTTGTGCATGTTTTTGCTTCATTTTGTGTTTGTAGTTTCCTTTAAGGATCTTTTTTTTTTCCTTTTCTTTTTTTTGGTCTTTCTTTTTATTTGAATAATAGTTGTGCATAATGGGAGTGGAAATCCATGGCCATGGAATATGTAGCCACCAATGTTAATTTGTAAGACTTCCCTTTGGCTTTTGTTTTATAAAGTTCTATGTTATTTTCGTTTTGGATTCTATCGGAAGTTCTTTCAAGAATTCCCCTTTAGCTTCTCGGTTTAGCAAAATAATAATCAACTCCATGCGCGTATTTTGGGTGGAAACATTGAAGCAAAATTTTGTAGCTTCTCTTTCATTATCAAAATAAAATATTTTTTTTAAAAAAAAGAATTCGCCACAACCAAGAAACAAAAACACGCATTGACAAGTTGTTCATGGAATATATACAAATATATTGTCTGTTGAGTTAATTAAGTTTTTTTTTTTTTAAGAGAGGAGTTAATTAAGTTATTATGATACGGAATATGAATATAAGTGCGAGCAGGGTTTTAAAAAATGAATAAACGACCATTAATTTCATACAAACACAGATCATATTGAAACTGCAAAGTTGACTATGCATATTTAGAACTTTCTATTTCTATTTTTTATTTTTTATAATGCATTATATGTTCATTTTCATTTCCTTTGCTTCCTTTCCACTTCCTTTAAAGGGAGTATTCCATTAAAAAAATGACATAAAAACAATGTGCAAGATTTAAGTTATGGTTGAGAACTACAATTGTGATGCACCATGACTCTAATAAGCCTGCATTTATCTCACAATTTTTACAAATATTAGTCACATAAGTGTGAGCGCAATTTAATAATTTAGTTCACGGAATAAGAAGTGAAAATAGCGCATATCTGGGTAAGTGCATATTTATATTATAAGGTCCCTGGTTGTTGAAACTGCGGGTGATGTATTTGGATTAAGAATATTAATTTTGAATCTTGAGCTAATAGTCTAATTCCGTCCCAGATTGTCTTATACAATTATAGGTCTCTCTGGCTTGACTTTCCAGTTGGTTATTATTTATATTTTCTTAAGCCTGTAGGCAGTTATTTTAATTTTGCAAACAGTTTTTTTTTTTTCTTTTTCAAGGAGGGACTATAATGAATAAGGCCTGCAAGACATGAGGATATTATATATACAACAGTTGCTTCCATAAATATATTTTAGAAAAATATTCCAACCCAAAATTATAGCTATTTGGGTAATAATTTTAATGTTTGTATCCTTATTTGTTGGGTACCTAAGTGTCTATGCTCGTATCTGTATTAGAATGGTCGAATACCTCTTGAACTCCCGTCACCCGCCGAATAGGCCTTGGCCTGGCGAACCAACCTAAATAAGAAAAGTGTAAAAGTATATTATATCAGCGTACCTCTATCATATTTGGAATTCACACAAGATATCCATCAGGTAATCTTATCTTTCCATAAATAAATAAATAGTTCCTCAGAGCTTTTTTGGGTATAAATTTCTCTAAAAGCACTTCTATGAAAGAAAAATAAGAAGAAAAAGAAATGAAATTAGTTTCTCTATAAGTTAAAATTAACTTTCCATTAACTAATTTGTAGAAGTTCTCTCATATAACTTCTCTAAAACATGAGAGGACATCTATAAATAAGCTAATAATTAGCTAATTTTAGCTTATGGAGAAGTTTATTTCATTTTTTTCTTCTCCTACAAGTGCTTATAGAGAAGTTTACTAAAACACACCCTAAGTATATAAAAAGACCTCCATATTGAGGTTAGACGCACTATTCTAATCACTCTTTCTCATACATGCAGCTAGCACACCAAGGAGAGGCACGCACAAGGGAGAAACAGGATGAGAAGCAGTAAAAGTAGGAGGAAGAATGTATCGACCACGTTGTAGGTACATTTGGCACCCTCGAAGAAAGTTTCCTACGATCATGAGATTATGGTAGCAACAAGAAGCATGACGAACAATGATAGGAGACTAAACAATGAATAGAGGCAGCCCCCTATCCAACAAAAAAAAGATGGGGAAAGCTCCCTCCTAAATCATCCCATCATACGTGAACTCCAAGAAGAGGTTGAAGCCCTATGCAAGCAAAATGCAGAAGAGATGAAGGACCTAAGACAAAACAACATCCAAATACGATGTCAATTTTGTCGCTTGAATGAAAGGGACAAATGTAACAACCCACCGCCGTTACTTGGAACTAGGAACTAACTTAAGCGAAAAAGATTATTTAATTCATTTAAAACTCTTCTATTAATTTAATTACGAAAATACTTGTAAACTTTTTGCATTTTCCAAGGCCAAAAGTTAAAACGGATAGTGCCAAAATAAAATATGACATGATGTATGTACAAATGAATAATGTATGTGTCTTATGACACTCCAACATACATAAACATATACAACATCATAATGACTCAAATCCCCTCAAAACATGCAAATAACATTAACAACTCTTAGATAAACTATCTATACTCTGAACTTGTCAATACTATACATAATGATAGAAAGGAAACAAAAGACGGGAAAACAAGTCTTGATGCCCAGTATGCCTATCAATTAAGTTTCCAAAAGACATGGAGCCATCTCCTAACCATCTCCTTCCCACGTACGTCAGATACAAGATCATCACAAGCACATGTCACACATGCAACAACACAAGAGTAAGCTTACAAAAAATAAACATACTAAACCAACATAGATCTTAACAGTTAAACATAATCAATTACCACATATATAGAACATAACATGCAAAAATCCTATATATAAAGCATACAACGTAGAGTTCACACAACAAGGCACCTCATAATAAACATCAATTCAAGAACCATCACATTAGGTTCAATCATCAAACCTCATCATCATTATCTATCAAAAATCATCAACATCATGATTCAACCATCGAACATCATCATCATCAGTCCATCAATCATCGACATCAAAGACAAACTCGACTCCATGGAGACTTTCATTGCGTGAGCAATTAATTCAAACACATCCCTGTCATTAGCTATGAGTGGGTGAGGGACGACATTCTGAAATATCGTTCTTTCATTACCTCAGTGGCATATGTTAACGCCTTATGTTATCAACTTAGGTTGACAATCCCTGAGGATTCTTGCAAAGTGGTCGTTGAGGCCTATGGGAGTGATGACTTCCCTTTCTCGAGGTCAACACCAGGTGGTTCATCCTTCTTCTTCATGTATCGGTGCCTCTTCGAGATACTAGGTTTGACTCTTCCACTGTCTCCCTTTCAATGTGCTCTTCTTGAGCACTTGAATGTGGCCCCCTCCCAGCTTCACCCCTATAGTTGGGCGATAGTGAGGGCGTTTGAAATTCTTTGTCATTTCTTTAACATTTGACCCAACGCATAAGTGTTCTTGTTCTTTTTTCAGATGAAGCTGATGGGATAGATTGGTTGGGTCTCCTTGAATAATGTATCCATGAAGTTGTTCAAGTTTGACTTGAATGTCTTATGTTGCTTCAAGGTCCTAAATAATGGAGTTGTGGCATATGGGTTGCCATTGATGTCTAACCAGGACAGGGAGCCTTGCTTCTCATTCTATTGGCAGTCTGATCAAGACATTTGATGAAGACCTGTTGACCTTGGTGGAAAGAGTGAACAAGGCGATCTTGGAGTAGCTATCGACTTATCTGGATGCACGATCCATCTAGTCTCTTCCTTCAGCAAATGACCCTTTTGCTGTCTTGGATGGTAAATCACTCTGTCTTGTCTTTCTTTTTGTCTGGGGTGTTTAACCCGAATTCACACTTACTATGTTTTGATTATTTTGTAGGTATCATAGGCGACTTCCCTTGGAGGCCTCTGGTGAAGCACGCTGGACCTGATGGTGGGGTTATGTCACCTGCTTCTGTCAACCCTCCTATTGGAGGCGAGGTTAGCCCACTGCTGGGGTTGGCCTTGTTGATGCTGGCATTGATGAGGCGTATCCCAACATTTCTTCCTCTCTTTTGGCTAAGAGGAAGCAAGATAATGATGCTAGGATCTTTGGCCAAAAGAAATCAAGGGCCCCCGCAACCTCCTTGCAATAAGGCAGGTTGTTGGGCTTCTTCCCAGTTTGGGTGGCCCTCCTACCGCTATTGCACAGGGTTAGCCTGTGGAACTGTCGGTAGTCCAGGCTACTCCTACTCCTACTCCTCTTCCTCCAACTGTTTGGGAAGCGCTTGCTTTTCTTGCTATTGTGCTTCCTTCAACCCACGATGTTGGTTCCCTATTGACTGTTGGTGTCGCAACTAGTGATGCTTCTATGGTGCCGTCTTCTTCTTCCCCTGCTCCGCAGGTTACTTTTGCTGCACCAGCGTCGACTCTGTTATCTTCTTCTTCTCGCCCCGTCACCTCCCTTGAGTTCATACATGCTTTGAGGGTATTTGTTAGAATCAAAGAAGCTGAAGCAAAGGATTCAAAGATGATTGAAGTAATTGAGTTTTGATATTTTACATGCCCAATCAATTTGATGGCATATGTAATTGTGTTTAAGCTTGGTTCATTAGATAAAGCTTTATAATCCTCATTAGCTATTGATAATTCATGCATTCGTACATTCATTTGATAGGAATTAATCATGTGGTAATAAGCAAACTTATAGAATTTCATAAAGGCAATTAGGAATTGTATAAAACATTTTTTTACTGCTTTAATTGATTACTTAGGTGAAATAATCGATTACAGGCGTGTAAATGTTTTCTGGAAAATGCCTTATGAACATTTTAATCGATTACCACTGGCTCATAATCGATTAAATTAGCTTTACACAGAATTAGGAACTTCCTGTGATAATCGATAATCTTGGGAAATAATCGTTTACATAAGCTTCTGCATAATTTTACACAGCATGTTCATCTGGTTTAATTGATTACCAGATGTTAGTAATCGATTAAATATGCATTGTTAAGTTTTAGGCATGGTCTGTGTTAATCGATTAAATGGGTACTTAATTGATTACATGTGTGCATTGTAAAACTTAGTTTGTCTGGCTTAATCGATTACAAGATGATTTAATCGATTATTCTGTTCGTAACAGATTTCCAGATTTCTGATGAACAATTTAATCGATTATATGGTTAATATAATCGATTACAATAGTTAAAATAATCGATTACATTGACGAATTAATCGATTATAGTTAGTTAAAACAATTTTTTTTATAAATAGAAAAGCTGAGTCTGAGTGAGAAAAAAGTAAGAAAAAGAGAGATACTCGTGAATACTTCTGTAATATACATTCTCTAAAGCTCTCAAGTGTACCCAAGGCTGAAATTAGTGAAAAACTCATATGTGTTGAGTGTCATTGAGATTTACAAGAGATATGAGTCGATATGAGTCTTGATACTCATTGTTTGAAGAAATATTCAAGCTAGTGCATAAAGAAGCAATCAAGAAAGTCTGGTAGTCATCTTTTGCATATAATCTCAGGTTGATTGAATCATTCATATCATTCTAATAGCTGAGGATTATGAGGTGATATCTTTCTTGTACCTAAAGCTTGAGTTTAGTTGATATTTGTTGTATAATTGTGTTGTATTTCCATATAACATTTGGATTCTTTAAAGCTTTTTCTAGAAAGGTGTTTCTAGAGGGAAGAACAGAGAGGGGATCTCTGGTTCTTGATCTTTTGAAAAGTCTATAGGGAGTAGATTTTGAATTTTACCTAGGAAGGGTAAGAGAGATCATTTTGTAAGCTTGTAAAGAACAGATATTTGTTATAGTGGAACTCTAACCAAGATTTGGTTGGAAGAAAACTGGATGTAGCCTCCGGGGTTGTGAGGTGAACCAGTATAAATCTTGTGTGCATTAGATTTCAGTTCATATTTCATTAAATTCTTGAAGTATAGAATTTGTTCATCATATAAACTTGGTTACAACACAAGAGTAATTTGATTGATGAAGTAAATTGATTTCTAATTGGTTTTAAATTGATACGATCCTTTTGAAGTCTTCCGCTATTATAAATTTTGAAAGGAAATTTTAAAACTCTGAGGTAAAACCAATTCACCCCCCTCTTGGTTTATTTGCATAAGTGTTCATTGTATTTTCAATATTGACTCTTTGTGGAGCGTGGGGCATAAGCCAGAGCAGAAGACCCTGCCTCCTTTCATCAAGAACTTAGTTTGTTTAGTTGGGTTTTAGAGCGCCACCAACTTTGTGAAGGCCTTTTTTCAGAGAAGCCTTGCAATTTTTGAGGAGAATAGGTAGTGCCACCAGGAAGTTATGGGAAAGTTGGCATCACTAGAGGCTGAGGTGGCTTAGTTGAAGTTTTCCATCCGCACTGTTTGGAAGGTGGAGCATGCAAAGGTGAACAGATCCGTTGTGGCCCTTGCTGATGTGGTCAGGTCCAACCATCGACTGTAACACCCCGGATTTCAAGTTGCTAATCTAGACGTTTATGTGTGTGTTATGGTGATTAATTACATGTGTTATGTTGCTTAATTACCGGATTTATTTTGATATGTGTTGTTTGTTATTGTTCTGTCTTGGTATGCATGTTTGATGATGGATGTGTTAAGTCAACTTTGTTGGTTGTGGTTGCTACCCGTACACGCATGATGGACACGCCCTCTCAGCTGTGCTTATAAGCAGCTGTGTGCGCAGTGGAAGAGTATTCATCTCTTTCTTCTTTGCGCTTTTCTTTTGTGTTTTCTTTGTTCTCTCTCTAAAACTCACCCAGAAACCTCTTGTTCCCAACCCCTTCCTTGTTACCTTCAACCTACGAGAACCACCGTAGTTGCTGCAGAATCCCAACGCCAAGGAGAAACTTCGTGGTCGGAGCAGAAGCTAAGGAAAAACCGTCGTGGAACTCGTGGAAGAACTCCTGGTTAGGTAAGGGGAGTTTATCGTGTTTTATAACAGCTTTAGATGCCATGGTTTGGGGGCCAGGGAGTCCAACTGTGACGATAACTGTATGTCCTTGGTGTGTGTGTTGTTTTCCAGAAGAGCTATGTCTTTTATGAATGGGATGTGTTATGCCTTAAATCTGTTGAATGTTGTTTTGTGTTGATGTTTGATGTTTTGGGATGAAGAGTCGATGGTGTCCTGGTGGAGAGTAGAGGTTTTAAGAACTCCCCATGCATGTGTGTGAAGTTGGCATTGTGATGCTGATAAGCTTCTAAGACACTTGCGGAAGTGTTCGTGAAGGTGATGAGTACCGGGATGGGTTAGTCGTGTTACGAGTATCGGGATGGTTTGGCCTTGTTACACCTAGACACCAACCCCTTGTATTTTGACATAGGCTACCGGGATGGGTAGGCCGAGTTAAGCAGGTTACGTAGCATGCATGCATGCAGGACGTAACTTAGTCTTTTTGGCGAACGATTTGTATACTGGGTTCCTTATCCGGAGTGATATGTTAGAGCTATTGAGCTCAAGTTACTTCACAAGAGGGAGAGTAAGAGCCACCGAGTTCTCTAACTCGGATGAGCTCTATAACACCCTGAAATTTACAAGTGAAAGATATTTTATGTTGATTAATTGTTTAATATAAATCTTGCAAATTGTTAAAGTGTTTTGCATGGGTGTTTGTGCATGAGGGATGAAAGTCAGGTTTTGTGGCTGAGATAAGCTGTCCATACACGCATAGTAAAAACAGGTGGTGGCTTTGGTGGCTGTTCGGTCACGCAAGTGGGCAACTATGGTGGCTGTGATAGCTGGCTGATTCAAGTTGTTGGCAACTTGCCTCAGAACTTCGTCTATATATAGCAGTGCATGAAGTGGAAGCACAATGCACTTTCACTTCTCTGCATGTTTCTCTTCTTTCTCTCTCTAAACTCTTTGCACCAGAAATCTCTCACCTTCTGTATCACTTAAACTCTCGAGAACCACCATAGCAGCAGCGGAAAATCCTCTCTGTTGGGTAGAATTCATGAACAAAGTTTAACCTTTCATTCCTGGTCGCTGTGAGAACGAGTGTTCGAGCAAAATACACGTTAGATCGAAAAAAAGAATCCCTCAACTAAGGGGAGTTTATTGTGTTAATAATGATTTTAGATATCATAGTTAAGATAAGGTGTGTATCTGTTGTTTGATATGCTAGGTGAAATGTATTGATGATATCTTTAAGTGGTGTGTTTGTGAAGAAGACGACTACCAGATTGGGTAAGTCAGGTTGAGTATGATGTATATATTAAAACCCTGTTGTGTTTGTGATGTCGGCTACTGGGTTGGGTAGGCCAAGTTAGATGTATATATCAATCCTTTGTTTTGGATTTCGACTACTGGGATAGGTAGGCCGAGTTAAGTATGTGTATTAATCCCTTGTGTTTGGGATGTCGGCTACCGAGATGGGTAGGCCGAGTTAAATATACGTGTCAATCCCTTATGTTGTGATGTCAGGCTACCGGGATAGGTATGCCGGGTTGAATGGTTTACGTAGCGTGCATGTATGCATGTAGAATGTAACCTAGTCCTTGATGGTGGACGTTTGTATACCGGGTTACTAACCTGGGGCTGCTTCTTTAAAAGCTGCTAAGGCTCGCTTTCTTTTTCCTTAGATATACCGGGTTCATTACCTAGGAGTGTACCTTGAGAGAGAGCAATCGAGTTCCTAACTTGGATGAGCTTGTGTCCTCTTGGGATGAGAGTCACCGGGTCTTCTACTCGGATGAGTTTGTATCTTTTCTTCTAGAACGACCGGGTTCCATACACGTGTGGTCTCTAGAAGCTCATTCGTTTCTTTCTTTAGAGAGACTGGGATTCCTTATCCGGGGTGAGCTGTTCTCTTTAGAACTACTAAGTCCAAAGCTTTTTCTTTGTGAGCTACCGGGTTCCTTACTCGGCAGAGCTCGTAAGTTCTTGCAAATAGAGTTACCGGGTTCTCTTACAATCTTGCGTATGATGGTGATAATACACAACTGAGTCTTGCAAGCGCTATCGCATTAATTGATTACAGTGCTTATGTAATCGATTGCATAAAAGATGAACCCAACCTCGGTATTTTATAGAAAACCAAGGATTCCCTTGATCTCTTTTAACCAAACCTTTACCAACCTTGTCCGACCTCTACCGATCTCTATCGACCTCTTCCGACCTTGACCGCTCTTGTCTACCTTTATTCTCCTTTGTCCAAACCTTGACCGATCTATACCAACCTTGTTCGCCTTTGTCCGACCTTGTTTGGATTCTTCCTTCAGAGTTGTTAAAGCTAAATAACAACTCGGACATCTAAAACTTCACACCATTTTACTTGTATGTTTATGTATGTAATTACGTTGAGATCGGCCATTGTATTGGCTTGAGATATTTAATGCATTGATACCATAAGGGGGTGTATGACATTATCCTAGCCAGGACGAGTTGATCCCTGGCTAGGTCATACATTGATGGTGCCCATGGTAATCTAAATGCATTTGGATATACATAAATACCCACGGGGGTGTATGGCATTATCCTAGTCAGGACGAGTTGATCCCGGGCCGGGCCATACATTGATGGTGCCGTGGTGATATTTTATGTATTGGCATAAGATGCTGGGTAGTGCATCAGTGAGCCCTTGTTTGGGGTGGCCCTTATGTTAGATTCAAGTGTTTGAAGAATCAGAAGAAGTATTACAAGAAGTGTTTTGATATTTGATTCATGCTTTGTAATTTTTAGTTTGTTTGTTAAGTTTGGTTCATTAAAAGGAATAATCTAATAATCCATTTGCAGCTATCAAAATTAACAGACATGCATTCATACTTAGGATTAGAATCACTTAAGTATACACATTCATATAGAAATGCATTAATAAGCCTGAAACATGCATAAAATGATTTATCACTGGAATAATCGATTACATAGGTAAATAATCGATTACATAAGCACTCTGCATAATTCTGTGTAGTATAGAAGGTGATTTAATCGATTACCAATTAATTGTAATCGATTAAATAGGCTAGAGGCAAAAGTGAAGCTCACTGGAATAATCGATTAAAAGGTAAAATAATCGATTACTTTGATCATGCTTATTTTCCAGAACTGCTACGAACACTTTAATCGATTAAATGGTCGAATTAATCGATTACATGAGTTAAATTAATCGATTACATTAGCGAAATAATCGATTACAGTCTGTTAAATCTGTTTTTTTTATAAATAGGCATGCAGTGACTCTGACCATAAGTGATAGATTTCGAAAGTACTCATTACTTACAAAAGTTCTATTGTTCTCTGAGTGATAAAAAGCATAAAAGAGAGTCTTTTATAGTCTTGTTGTTCTTAGAAGTGTAAAACATGAAGATTGCATAGAAGAAGAAAGATAATAGTGTTCATTCATGCATTAGTCTGTTTCAAGATCATTCAAGAAGGCATTGCATTCATCACCAGGTTATCAATTTCGTTTGAAATCCTTTCAGCTGCAAATGGAAGTTTAGGTGATATCCTTCTTGAACCTTATACTTAACTCTTTGTGAGATTTAATTCTGTATTTTACAGTGTGTGTTGTAATTGTCCATGTAACAAGTTAGAATTCTTTAAAGCAAAACTAGATAGGGTTTCTAGTGGGTAGAACTGAGTGGTGTGCTCAGGTTCTAAAGTCTTTAGATAAATCTTAGTGTTAGATTTAGAATTTTGCCTAGGGTGGGTGAAAGAGACTTGGATGATTGCTTGTAAAGAACAGAATCTTGTTAGTGGAACTCTAATCTGGTTTGGATTAGAAGACAACTGGATGTAGCCTCAAGTGGTTAGAGGTGAACCAGTATAAATTTGTATGTAATTGTGTTTTGATTTACATTACATTCAATTGCTTGTGGTATTAGATTGTGAATCAATTCTGATTTTGTTTCAGCACAAGAGTTAAGTGATTGGAAAAGAGAATATTGCTTATTAAAAAGTGTTTGGTTTAAAGATACGATCCATTGTTTATCTTCCGCTGAGTTTGAATTTCAAGAAAAGTCAAAAAGTTTTATAAACCAATTCACCCCTCCCCTCTTGGTTTATTAGATTAGATATTCATTGTATTTTCACCTTATTTGGGGTAATGTGTATATACATGGGAGGTGTATGGTGACACCAGCCAGGAAGGAATTGCTCCTGCGCCAATCCATACAATGGTGCCCATGAGAGACATAATTCATGCATGACGGAAATATGATGATTAGTTGTAGAGTACGAGAAGCACTGTGGGCCATTGCTATAGGGTAGCCTTCTGACACCCATTCTGGCTAATCACCATTGGGAGGGTGAGACCCGTGCACAATAGAGTGACCCTGACAAGCTGCAGTAATCATTTGTACCATGGATTTGGCCTATTGTCCGGTGATGGTACCACATTGCATTGTGTACCCTGAAATTTCAGTAACTTAAAATCTATGTGTGATGTATTCCTTATATGATTTGATTAATTTATTAATTAGGATTAGTTTAAATGTTATGTGAATTATCCATGTGCAATTACTTGATGTAGAGGTCAAGTTATGTGAAGTTTGTTTGAGATGCGTTGTATTTGAGTGTTTCCGAGTTTGACCCAAAATTTGTTTTAGAAAAATCATCATTCTGGATAATTTAACCATTGGATCTCTTTCACATTTTAAAGGTAGGTTTCTAAAACAAATTGATAACTTTTGACCGTTGGGATTATAAAAATAATGTCCGGAACGTAAGAAATAAATTTTTAACTGTAGCAGAAATTCTAGAATTTGGTCAGCTCGTCCAGGCGAATTTTGCAGGCACTTTTGCTCACCTGGGTGAGTAAAGGCAGTGATAAGTAGTGCAGAAGCATTCCAAACCATGAAAATCAGCCTTCTTCTCCCTCCCAACAGCCAACCCACCTCCCACCACCATCCTCCACCACCCAAGACCACCAGTGACCACCACGGACCGTCGTTGCTTACCATGAGACCACTGCACGGAGAGGAACCCTTTAATCGGAGTGGAATCTTCGAAACTCCTCTTGAAGTTTCAGTAGAGAACGGAGCTCCCTATCCTTCATTCTTGATTTCCTTGAGGTAACCTTGGTTTCTTTTGTCTTCTTCTAGCTAGTTTAAGTTTCTCTTAGTGTCTCTTGTGTTTTGGGTACCATTGTTGGGAGTTTTACACTTCCTTTGAAAAACCCTTTAAAAATGAGATGTTGTAAAACTCTCCTTTTTATGAAATTGATATCATTTCTGTGATCCTTGTTGAACCCTGGTCACATTGGTGTGACTGGAATTTCAAAATGATATCTTTTGATGTGAACTCTCAAAACAACCTTTTAGCCCTTTTTTGATTGGAGTGGGTATTTGATCCCAAATGTTAATATTTATCTTACCTTGGAAATCTATATTAAATTGTCTTCGATTTAGTATATAGAGCTCTGCGTTTGGACGAACACACGCGTATTGAAGGATCTCCAAAACAACACTGTGAGGTTTTAATAGGAGAACTCCTAGTTAGGTAAGAGGAGTTTATTATTTTGGCGATAGTTTCGATACCATAGTTGGGGGCCAGGGAGTCCAACTATGAAAATAACTGTCTGTCCCTGCTATGTGTTGGTTTTCAAGAAAAACTATGTTTTTAACTAATGGGATGTGATGTATTTATGATTGATGTATGTTTGTTCTTGTGTGTGCTCGTTTTCAAGAAAAATTGCTTTTAACTAATGGGATGCGATGAATTGGCTTGTTGATGGATAAAACTGTGAATGATATTATTATTGTGATGATTGGATTTTTGGGAAAAGTCTTAATTATAGAGGAGACTCTGCCTAAAATTTTATAATATGTTTTCCTATTTAATTTTGTATTAATTTTTTAAATGGGCATAAGAGTGTGTTTTCTATATTGTAGTCCTCCTCATTAATTTAGAAATTTCCTAAAATACCAGTCTTGTGGTAATATCGATTGTGGATGAATGAGGTGATATTGATGTCATTGATAATGTTGAAATGAGATGTTATTGATGTGTTAGTGATGATTGAATGAGATAATGATGATGTGTTTGATGATGTACAAATGAGATAATGTTGATGTGGTTGATGATGTTGAAATGAGATGACTTTGATATGTTTGATGATGATATTAGATGATGTGATGTGGATATTGATAATGACATTGATAATAGATTATGTTGATGCTAATAATTTCATTATGTGATATGGATATATATTGACACCCATGGGGGGGTGCATGATGGGTTACCCTTGTGAGGAAGGATGTGTTCCTAGTCGAGTCATGCATTGATGGTGCCCATGGTTGTCATTGTGTGATGTGGATATACATGGATACCTATGGGGGTGTATGACGGGTTACCCTAGCGAAGAAGGATGTGTTCCTAGCCAGGTCATACATTGATGGTGCCCATGGTTGTATGCTGTGTATGTACACGTGGGATACAGTGACCGGTTGGTTACCCTTGCGAGGAAGGATGTGTTCCTAGCCATGGTCAGTGCATCGGTGAACCCATATTGGGGTGTTATGTATGTAAATGGGGGGGTGTATGATAGGTTACCCTTGCGAGGAAGGATCTGTTCCTAGCCGGGTCATACATTGATGATGCCCATGTTTCATACTTCATTTGCATTGATGGAAATAGGATGGTGGCAGTAGAGTACGGAGGTACTAGGGGGGAATCTCTGTTTGGAACTCCCTTATAACTCAGGGCTAATCACCATGGGGGGAGCGGCCTGTGCACGACAGAGTGACCTTGACGAGCTACTGCATCATTTTCTTGAGAGAGACTATTTCCATGAGGATGGTACCACATTGTATGCTGATAGATGAGTCAGGTGCATGCATCATTCCATGCATGATTGTTTGAGTTGTGAAATGCATCGTATGATTGGTTTGTTGAATGTGTATTGGATTGATAGAATTTTGGTAATAATTGTGATTGTGATTGTTGTTTCCTTTCCAAATGTGGTTACTTGATAATTGTTGGTTGTACATAATAAACTCACGCTTGTGTTTGTTGTACCATGTGGTTGGTACCTGTGATGATCGCGAACCTTCGTTCGTGTGAGCAGATGAGCAGCCTTAGGTGACTCTGGAGGGAGATTTTGTTTGGTTGGAGCCGCCAAGCCGACGTGATGACGTTGGGTTTCTTTTTGGGAAAGAGTTGTGTTTTGTTAATCAACTCTTTCTTAGTTAGTTCTTTGACTTTTTGTTAGATATGTAATTTCAGTTGTATTACATGTAAAATTAAAGGAATTTTTAACATGTGGATGACATGTACCGATTTAATATATATATATGTATATATGTGATTAATTATGGAATGGTAATATGTGTATGATAATTATATTATCGCGAAAAATTTGCCATCATTTTCAAAATCAATTTAATGAAGTTTTCATTAAAAAAAAATTAAATCTTGTGCGGTAAGAGTTGATGATACAGTAGCAACGAGGCGGGTCGTTACACATTGACTAAGAGATAAGTCAGGAACATGCATCATGACTAGTCATTATAAGATGAGTTTGCAAAGTGTTTTGGATGGGTTGTCCATGATTGATTGTGTGAATACAATGCTTGAATATAGTTGTGATATTGCAATGACCGGGTTGCCATTTTATAATTGATGATATTTATTAATTATTATTTTACATGATGGACTCACATTTGCTTTGTTGTACCTTGTGGTTTGGTACCTGTGATGATCACGAACCATATTCGTGTGAGCAGATGGACAGCAGTAGGTGACTGGGAAGATGCCTAAGTTGATTGGAGCCGCCGAGTAGCCAGGATGTAAATGAATTAGATCCTGGGCAAGGGTGTGTTTTTTCTAGTTACACCCCTTGTTCTAATGACTACACCCCATCTTTTAAATTGATTTTTTTGAGAGTTTTGTACAATTTAGACTTGGTTATTTGTAATCATCATCAAAATTATGACTATTAATATACAAGTATCATCAAAGTTAATTTTTCGCATATAGTATCATTGAATATTCAAGTTTTGTGTTGTGATATTGATCATACTTATGCGAAAAATTTGCTACTATTTTTATAATCAAACTAAAAGAGATTTTTTTAAATTAGACAATTGTGATTAAAGGCATAATTAAGATAAGGATATAGTAGCGACGAGCCGGGTTGTTACAAGCTCATGTCTTCTTGGGAAGAGAGCCACCGGGCTCCTACTCGGTTAGGTTTGTGTTCTTTCTTCTAGAACGACCGGATTCCATACACGTGTAGTTTCTAGAAGCTCATCCTTTCCTTCCTTAGAAAGACCGGGTTCCTTACCCGGGATGGACTGTTCTCTTTAGAACTGCTAAGTCCAATGCCTTTTCTTTGGGAGTTGCCGGGTTCCTTGATAAGCGTTTGTCGTGTCGCTTCAAAACAATTAAACTACGCTAATTCTATAACACAGGATTAACCTAGGTCGACTCAAAGACACTATCAGTATGGTTCTATCTTCAATTCACTACTAACAGTAAAGGGGGATTTTTGTCGAACAGTTTGCAGGCGCGAATTAAAAATTGCAAAACACAAACTACGATTAAAGATCAATGTAGAAACTAACAGAATTGATAGCAAGTAATGTAAAACAGATTAAAGAGCATCAATCCAATTCACCAAACCAAGCTATTTGAATAATCATCGTTCTCAGAAATTTATCCTATTGCGAAAGTTCATTCAATTTCATTAGAAGCAGTTCAATCGAATTAACCCCTAAATTAATTGAAACCACAACCCTAATTGAAATATCATCCAATTAATCTATGATTTATATTCGAAATTAGGAAATGAATCCATAACCTAATCCGCTTTCAATCCTAAAGGCATTCATAATCATGAAAACAAAATAGCATTTGAAGAAGAAAGTGAACATTCACACAGAATTCGAAATACTAAACCAGAACTCAAATTCTTCTCTTGCTTGGGTTGGATCCTTGGATTGATTGATTATTTAGCTTTCCATGATTATAATAACCTGGGTTTTAAAAAAAAAAAAAAAAATTTACTGTAGCAATTACTGTAGCACCGCGCTAATAGCGTGAAAATGGCGCGATTAGCGCCACAGATGCGGCCTGTTGGCGCGATTAGCGTGAAAATGGCGCGATTAGCGCCATAAGTGCCCAGGAAACTTTTTGTTGCGCTGTTTTGGCGCTGATAGCGCCATATATGGCGCGGTTAGCGTGGGAAGGTCGGCAGACCTTGTATTTAAAGGCCATTTCATGAAATTTTTGGCCAAAACTCATGGTTCTTCTTCCCTGGACCTCCAACCTCCATTAATGGATGTTTCAAGCTCCTTAGTACCTTATATACTAGCCTAAACACTTTCCTGTGGCCTAGAAACTAGTTTTAACCGATTGAAAACGAAAATCCTTCATCAATTCCCTAGATTTGAGAAAATCTCTTCCCTCAGAGAAAACTCAAAGAACTTGAGTGGGCAGGGACTCATAGCTTGGGGAGAAGGACAATAGAGCTTGAGGAAGCTGTCCTGAGGTCATTTGAGTCGCCGCTGAGGTAAGAAACTCAAGTTTCTTTGGGTAATTGTGAATTTGGGATTTCCTGAGTAATGTGACCCACAGTGAAATGGGGCTAGAATTAGCCCAGGGTCCTGTAGAGAAATTTACTCAGGGTAATGTAATGATGAAGGATTAGCTTTCAGTTTTTGATTCTGATGACTTTGAATTTTGGCTCTGTATTATCTGTGTGACCTGTGTAGTGGTCACTTGTGATTATCTGTTAATATGCCAGAGCCTTAGTTATGCTTATATTGAGTCTGAGAAAAAGCCTTGTGTGGGCAGACATTGATTAAACCCTAGGATAGGGGATTTCTGATATGATATGTACTGTGAATTATATGCCTGAGTGCTTAGTTTAATATGAAATTACTTATGCCTTGATTAGGCATTGATTCTGAGACTGTTGGGGGTAAGAGCTACAGACCTGGAAAGGAACTATTAGCTGAGACCTTACCAGGTAAGTTCTGAGTCCCTGGGGATTGATTCCCATTTGGTTGCACACCACACTCTTGGGGAGTGATGGTCATATTCATACTGCATGCATTGGTTGTTGCATACTGATATGATGCTGTATAAATGTACATGATTCTGCTAGATTTGTAGGCATTGAGTGTAACTCTGCCAGGGCATTGAGTGTAACTCTACCATATACTGTGGGCATTGAGTGTAACTCTGCCATCGGTTGATAGCATTGAGTGGAACTCTGCTAGATTTGTAGGCATTGAGTGTAACTCTGCCATGGATGAGATATTGACTTGATATGTATGTTTTCTGATGCTTGTGCTATGAATTGTGAGCCAGGGTGGGAATGATTTTCCAAGGACCCTGAGCTTACTGAGATGTGTATCTCACCCCGTGTGGGGATTTATGGTTTCAGGTGACTCTTCAGATAGAAGAGAGCAGTCTCAGGGCAGGAGGCCCGAGTAGAGACATTTTGCTTGACTGAGAGTAGCAGAAGGAGCTGAAAGGCTCATTTTGTGTTTTGCTATGTTTTGTACCCTGTTATGGGTTGTATAGTTTTGTATACCTCGATGAGGGTAATTATTCTTTTGTATCACCCTGATGTGGTGAAGATTCTGATGTATATGAATGTACAGAACCATGTGGATATTATATGAGATAATTTTCCTCCTGACTTTATAGTGTATGTATCTGATCTGTCTATATCTATATCTGTGAGACACTGGATCAGCAGGGGTGTGTTTTACATGCCTTATATATATATATATATATATATATATATATATATATATATATATATATAT
>QARZ01000493.1:0-14202 GCA_013407115.1 Glycine latifolia
TAGGGTGACTTTTTCCTCAATATGTTTTCAAACTTAAGAAGACTTTATATGGTTTAAAGAAAACACACCTTGTGTTTGGTATAAAAGATTATGTTATTTTCTAACAAAAAATCATTTTTCAATAGACCAAGTGAACACTACTCTATTTCGCAAAGCCATAGATTCACATTTTATTATTGTGTTTGTGTAGGCAATATCATTTTTAGAGCTACTAACGAAATTTGTGCAAATATTTCTTGAGTTTATGCAAAAAGAATTTGAAAGGAGCCTAGTGGAAAAACTAAAATTCTTTCTAGGATTACATATTAAACAAACCTCAAATGGAATACACATTGAAGTACTTGAAACACACTAGGAGGGGTTGAATAGTGTAATGGATAAAAATTTTGTCTTTTGAAAACTTTGAATGTTTTTCTTAAATAGATATCAATGGATGATAGGTTTCTTCCAAGGGGTTCAAAATCACTTTGTACTTAAAACCAGTCCACAAAACATAGGCAGTAGAGTATAAGTAAACTATAGAAATAAACTAGTTATATAGATGCAGTAAAGAAATTACAGAAGTTTAATACGAGTTCACCCCAACTCTTGGGTTACATCCAGTTCTCATTCAAAACTTGAAGGGTTCCACTAATCAAATATTTGACTACAACCAAGTATTCTCTATGCCACTTCTGGCTACAACGAATACTCTCTAAGTAACTCTTGACACTACCCTTAATCTCCCCCTAAGATTGACCCAAGTATTATTTGTCACTAAGTCACTCATGGCTTTCACAAACAATAGATGTTTGATAGAAAATGTATTCTAATCACTCAAAGAGTGTTTATACAATAAGCTCGAATACAATGAAACTTGCTAACTTAGCAGAGCTAAGATTCACTCAGTTCGCTCAAGTTTCTTCCGTCCAACTAAACTGATAGCGTTAAAGCACTTTGTTCGTTTTGACTCAAATAATTATCTAGTAATTCAACGACATCATTACGAACATCTTCAAGCTTTATATAGACTTCAGAGATCCAAGCTAGCCGTTATCTAATAGCTTGGGCACTTTACACAAGGCACACTACTGTGCAGAGAGAGTGTGTGGGTACCACAAACATCTTTTGCAACATATCCTCAGAGAAGTACAACTTGATAATGTCGCATTGTGCTCAAAGTTGACTTTTCAGCGTACAAATCAAATACAACGTTAACAACATAGGACAAAAGGAATTAAAAATGTCAAGACAAGACAATTTAAAACTTCTCTCTTGGGCGCTATGACACAAATTACATATTGAACCATGAACGTTACTTTCTGATGATTACTTTCAGTACTTGAGGATTGGGTAATTGTTTCATTGCCTTTAGACTATGAGCCAAGTGTTAAAGCACTTGTCTTCTTAGGACTGGATGCTGAGGCAGTATCGTCCAATGATTGATACTTTAGTTATCGTCCAGAACTTTTCTATTCATGCTTTCTGCTTGAATCTCATAGAGATAGATAAACATGTAACTTAAACATGAAAGGTTAACACATAAAATTTATACTTTGTTAACATCAAAATCTTAGGGATTTAATTGTTTGGTACTGTCAAATATGACTTGGATGCAGCCAGACTTAATATGCATGTATCAAACAAAGCATTCAAAGTAATTGTTCAAAAATTTAAGCTGAATGATTGCAAAACAAGGAGCATTCCCATGCATCCAACATAAGTACTTGGACTGAACGACATAGATAAAAAAAAGGTAGAGCAAACAATGTACAAAGGTGTTGTTGGATATCTCTTATACCTAATAATGTCTAGAGTTGATATTATATTTAATGTATGCTTATGTGTACATTTTCAATCCGATCTTAGAAAAACACGTTTAATTGTTGTTAAGAGAATTTTCAAATATTTAAAATGGTATTACTAATTTAGGTTTGTGTTTTAAGAAATCTCACAAGTACAAATTAGTTGGACACTATGATGTTAATTATGTTAGAGACATAATAGAAAGCAGTAGTGGAGGATGTCACTTAACTAGAGTTGACCTAGTCCTATGGGCAAGAAAAAGGCAATAAAACATTGTCTTATCCATAGCATAAGTTGAATACATACCAACAACAACTTGTTATTCTCAACTATTGTGAATCAAGCATCAACTAGAAAATTACAATAAATATGAAAGTAAAATACTTGTACTATGTGATAATACTATTGCCATCAATTTATTTAAGAATCATGTGCTTCATTCTAGAGTTGAATATATAGAGATTAAATATCACTTTATAAGATATCATGTTCAAAAAGAGATTATTTATGTTTAGTTTATTAGTATTGAAAAACAAGTTGCAAATATCTTTACAAAATCCCTTCCTTAATTAAGATAAACTTATGCATATTCGAGAAAATCTTGGTATGAAGTTTATAAAGGATTGAATGTTTTAAGCTTTATTTAAAAACATCGAAGCATGTGTCAATGTCCAATGCACAAGTCTTTCAATCTATGACATGTAGCATTTAAATTTGTATCCATTGCATGCGTCGAATGTTTGTGCTTTTATGTGGAACATATTTATTACAAAATGTAACCTTTTAATGATTTATATTAAGTGTTTAGTTAATGGTTTGCTGAGTTCACGTCACAATTAATGTTGCATGATTTGCAAGTTTTGCATGCTATAAGAGCATCTTTAGTGGTAGATCTCAAATTGGGATCTTAGATCACTTATTGGTAGACCCTATAGTGTCACGTAGGATTGAAGATCTCTCCAATTTTTTTCTTTAGTGGTGGATCTCATTTTGAGATCTTAGGGAGAAAAAGGGGGGAAATTATTCTTTTTTTGAACATTGTGCATATCTTAAGGGTTCCTCTACAATAACTCATTCTCCATGTTGGAGATCTATTCACCTCCTTTATTGAGAGATCTAGTAAAGATCAGATCTTGAACTTAAGATCCTTGCTCAAGATCTTGCACCAAAGATGCTCTAAAGTGGAATAATTTTTTCAAATCTCCTAAAAACCCTTCACTTTTCAAAATTGATTCATTTCCCTTCACTTCAATTATTTCCATCCTCACAAGCTAAACACTATCAACTTTTGAGCTTTCATCTATCTTTTCCTCTTAGAAAAAGAAACCTAATCTCTCATAAACCTTAAATAGTTAACCTCCATTTTAATTTAGAGTAAACCTTACAATGAGACCGAAGTTGCTGAGAACAACCTAGGCTCAGGTATGGTGTTTATAAAGCATCATTTTAAACACCTTCATCTCATTATTATTTGATGAAAGGTTTCAACACCTTTCAACACTCCCTTATTCAATATTTTTTATTAACATTTTTTTATTTAAAACTTATTTTTTTACTGTCAACTATATTTTTAACTTTTAGTCAACTTATCAATTATTTTTACCAAATAGAAATTATATAATCTCAAATTTATAATATTATATTGTATATTATATTGAAAAAAAATGTTATTTATTTAGGTTTACTATCTTTATATTATAAAATTTTGCATATTTCTACTTTAATCCTTATTCTGATCAATCAAAGTCTCTTAACTTTATCTTCGTTATTACTTTTAGTCATTGCAGGCAAGCAACAATGTTCTAACAACAATGCTAATAACTTAGTGACTTGTCATATCATCAAAAAGTCTAACGAGGTGACCACATATAATATTCATTTTTAGGTCGAGTGTGTTTTTATTCTCTCATTTGATTAAAAATAGTTGATAATGTCAAACTAGTTAATCAGAAATTAAAAAACACATGGAGGTATCAAAAGTGAGAATGTTGACATGAGTAACTAGAAATCCTGTGAAAAACACGATCACCTGCCAGTGGAAGGCTTTCTGCGTTCATTCAATATACGTAGAGTGAATTGGTCCCTAAGGAAACTCCAACCCCAAAAGGGCTTCCATCTGATGGGTACACAAAAGTGACAAGAGTATACTCATTTCTGCAACACAATGTCATTGCTTTGGATGTGGCTTCTTTAACTACTAATCTTTTTCCACTCGACGACTAGTTAAACATATGTTGCAAAGAGTAGTATCTAAATCTATGTCTGATGAGGATACTGTTGCAGCGGTTGAGGCTGTTGTATAGTATGAAGGAATTCCCTCCTTGAGATAGTGGATATAGAGAATTGTCCGCCTTTGAGAAAGAATCGCAAGTTTACTTAAAGCACCTTTGATCCCTTGTGGTACTCATTTGGTTGCCTTTTTTTGGAATGAGATTTCTTGCTTGTTCTGTTCAAACCAACTTGTGGAACTATAATTCCAAGAATTAGACCACCTTATTGGGAGGAATCCTTTTCTCCAAGGAATTTATTCCCTTCCTTTGAAGAGATAGAGAGTATCCTTTCCTCTTAGGGGGATAAAAAAATTATACTCTCTTTGTTACCAAATATAAGAAAAAAAATACAATTTCCTTGATATCAAATATAAGAAAATTTCAACTAACTGTACTTTATTTAATGCTATTATATCTAAAATACTCTTCATTTAATTTAGGTGCTAGTTTCAATGACTATTTATTATCCTTGATGTTAAGTTCTAATGAAGGGTAAGTTAGAAAAAAAAATTTAATTAAAATTGATGTACTTAAATGTGATTAACTAACATTTTTAGTTAATGTGTCATGTTCTTTTTTCTTATATTTGAGAGATGATGGAATATGTGACTATTTTGTCATATTCCTTAATATCAATGTCATCTTAGATGGGGTCTAGCATGCGCAAGACAAACATGTTTCGTATTATACGAAACTAATTTGGACCGTCTTGCACGGGAACCGACACCTTCAGTTATTTATATGTTTTTTATTGTTAGGCAACATTTAGTACATCCCTATGCACCCTATACAGCACATGGTTTTACAGTGTTTGCGTTAGATTTCAATGTTGACCATTTCCTTTGTGTCTCCCTATGGAGGAAGCAACATATTTGAAGGTACAGCAGCAAAGGGAAGAAAGGATGCAATAAATTAAGTACGCGTGGTTGTACAATCAAAGTCATGCAATATTATTTATTGGAATACGTGTGGTTTTAAGTAATAGGGTTGGAAAAAGAAGTTGATGATTTTAATTTTATAATAATGGTTGAAATCATAACGTTATTTTTGGAAAAGTTATGATAAATGTTGAAAAAGACGAATAGCAAAGAAAAAAAAAACATTCAGAGACAAATATTAAAAATTTGTGAAAATAGAAAATATATTGATGTTAAGTCATTAATACAATTAATGATGTTATAATATTGTAAGGTTGTGATTTTATAAATTTGTGTTTTTTTTCATAAAACAATATTAATATAAATTATGTTAATTGATTGGGTAATGTATATCAATGAAAGTTTTGTTATAAGTTTGAGTTTGAGTTAATGTAAATTAAAATGAAAATTGAATAATAAAAATATTAAAGAATTTTTTAAAACACGAAATATGTTGAAGTTAAGTAATGAAAATAAACAAATTTCTGGTAGTTTAGTTAAAATAAAATTTTATGTTTTTTTTCAGAAAATAATAATAATTAAAAAAGGATCTTTTTATAAATAAAATTATTGTTAGAAGTTTGAGTTGGTCATTGAAGTAAGATGGTATGAACACAAACGAATGAAAAGAACATATTTTTGGAGATGTTGTTAAATGTTGATAAGATAATTAATATAGTGTAAATGAACAATATGTAGTGGTTGTTTGAAAAGGTAAAATGGATGTAAAAAAATGCATGGAAGAGTGATAGGATATTTAATTGGGAAGTTTAAAAGTGTGATTATTTAAATTTTTTGACTGTGTGTAATTATTTATGAGTGACATGATTAAAATGTATGATTAGAGGGTTAAGGGCTAGGGGTGGAAATAGGTCAGGTTAGGCTAGGATTTGGCAGGCATGAGCCTGACCTGCATGACTATGACAAAGCCTAAGCCTAGGCTGTAACTTGTGGAGGTTAATTTATTAAGGACCGAGGATGGGCTGCATTAAGGTTTGGTATGTCCTAAAAGCCTGTATACAAAGGCCTAACCTTTATAATTAAAAAGGGTTTTTTAAAAACTCAAATTTAGACTTATTAATAAACAGGGCAGACCAAGCTATGCCTTAAACAGGGGAGGCCATAAGCCCCTGACATATTGTCTGGCCTATTTCCACCCATAATGAGGGTATACGATTAGGAGAAAGTAGCAAATAGTTATTATTAATTGTAAATATGAAGTTAAAATTTGTGCAGGCCTTAAAACCACAATGTTGTCCGATTTGAACGAACCAAAAACCAACCATTGGAGAGGTTTACACATTTTATCCATAATTTATTAATGGTTAGTTTTTAAACGATGCAGGAATGACCCACAAAAGAACCTCCTGAAATGAAGTAAATTTAAATATATTAAGAGGATTGACTGACAACTGAAGCATGAACTTTTCATCAGGATAGCGTTGTCAAAAATTATAAAATAGTATATAGTCACCAAATTGTAACTGTCGTCCATGGTGTTAGTAGCAAACCCTGGGGTGAAAAACAAGTGTGTATGTCTTTGCGACGACAATGTTGTTATAGAGTTTTCGAAAGACATCGCTGTCATACTTGGAGTTTGCGTCACCGATGAACAAGAATAAAGTGGTTACACGGGAGATGTAGGTTGAATTGTGAAGGGTTGTATAAGGAGAAATATAATTGAGGTTTAAGAACATGGTAGTGTTCTTACTCCTACATTGTGACTCATTGAAATAATTATTATTATTGCTCAATCGAAAACTGTTTCGACCAGCAGTGTGTCATTAGTTTGGGTTATACACATTTGACTCTTTAAATTTTGTGTGAGGGTCAACATTGACATCCCGCGAAAATGTGTAGATAAGATCAAATAGTGTTTTGTGTGTTAATATTGGGGGTGGACGTTGTCCCGTGAATACATTAGGTTTGGTTTCATATGTTGACTGTTTAGTCACAAGTATTTCGTGAACTGTGGATCAACCGATATATGTTATTGTTATGATAAACTGTCTATTTTAATGTTATTAAGCAAAGAATATAAATATTGAAAAACATGTGGTTAATTTGATTGGCGGAAAAGTTTTGTTAGGATGTTGTTGAACATCAATTTCATGCAATTGTATATATTTAATATGGATGAGTTTTTTTTTGTACAAAGTTGTGAAAATTGGAAGTGGCTCAATGGTCTAACCGGTGGATCAGTAATTGGATCGGTTTGACTCGGTATATATTAAAAATTTCAAATTATATATAAGTATGTAACTAACATTATTTGAGTAACAAAAGCTCATTCATACTAGAAAATCCAAAATAATTATTGATAATAATCCAAAATTTTTAAAAGAATGAAAAATAAATTCCCAAGGAAAATTGCTTCATCAGCCTTAGCATCAATTTCTCCAAGTGATTCTTTCCCATTGTTTAATACAAAACACTTGCAGCCAAAAACTCTCAAGTGAGAAATGTTGGGTTTTCTACCTTTGTATAGCTCATAAGGGGTTTTCTTTAAAATAGGCCTTATAAGTAATCTATTCAAAGTGTAGCATACTGTACTTACAGCATCAGCCCAAAAATATTTAGGCAAATTTGTCTCATTAAAAAGTATTCTTGCTCCTTCGAGAGATCTGTTTTTCCTCTCCACAACACCATTTTGTTGGGGTGTTCTTGGAGCTGAAAAATTGTGGTTAATTCCATTCTCTTCACAGAATTTCTCAAAATGTTCATTTTGGAATTCACCACCATGATCACTTCTTATAAAGATAATTTTGTTACCTTTTTCATTTTGTGCAAGCTTAGCCATTTTTCTAAATGCAAGGAAAGCATCACTTTTGGATTTCAAAAACAGAGTCCAAGTGAATCTAGAGTAATCATCCACAATTACAAGCCCATAATAATTGCCACCTAAACTCATTGTTCTGGAAGGACCAAACAAGTCAATGTGTAGTAATTCAAGTGGTCTAGAGGTGGAAACAATGTTTTAACTTTGAAAATAGTTTTTAGTTTGTTTCCCCTTTTGACAAGCATCACAAAGTTTGTCCTTCTCAAACTTGAGTTTGGGCAACCCAATTACTAAATCTTTTCTAATAAGCTTGTTCATGTAGTTCATGTTTATGTGACTAGCCCTTCTATGCCATAACTAAGATTCATCAATCTTGCTCATAAGACAAGAAGTGTTGTGAAAGAATGCATGATCAATTGAAAGCAAGTAAATGTTACCTTTCCTTTTACCTATATGAATTACTTCACCACTTTTCCCATCACAAATCATGCAGCAGTTTTCATTGAAGGTGACTTTAAATCCTTTGTCACAAAATTGGCTTATGCTTAAGAGATTGTGCTTCAAACCTTCTACATAAAGAACATTCTTAATCTTTGTTTTGAAGTTGTCTCCAATGTTGCCTTCTCCAATGATCTTGCCTTTATTATTATCCCCATAAGTGACATATCCTCCATCTTTAAGTGTCAAGTTTGTAAGCATGAACATGTCTCCAGTCATATGTCTAGAGCATCCACTGTCAAGATACCATGTTGAGGATCTAGCTCTTAGACATACCTGCAAAAATCAAATCAATTTACAAAGGAAGGTACCCAATTAAGGTTGGGTCCACAGGGGTTAGCATTTTTCTTTCTCTTTGGAATCCAAATGCAATCTCCATTTTGCACATAGAATCTCCTAGCATAGCATTTGTATGACGTGTGTCCCTTTTTCATACAATAGTTGCAAATGACAGATTTTGATGTTTTTCTAAATGCAGCATTTTGATTCATCCTTGAGTTTTTAAATCACTTTTGATTCTTCTGTTTTGGAGGCACAAATACTATTTTACCAAATGATTTTGAGTCTTGTTTGTACCCCAAACCAGAAGTATCTCCAACATACTTTTGCACACTCAACATTTCAGCCAAGTTGCATTTTCCTTTGTAAAGCTTTCTCAAGAGATCAATTAAATCACTGTTTTTGGATAAAAGTAACATATACTTTTCTCCTTGACTCTTTTTGTAATCATCAAAATCTTTTTGTAGCAAGTTATACTTGTCAACATTTGTAGAGGAAGAGGCACAAACACATCCATTCAAATTGTAACTTGAAACAAGTTTTTCATTTTCTTCTTTCCAGTTGCAAATCTCAGTTTGCAATTCAGTTATTTTTGCAACATGCCATCTAAGATTTCCTCTAAGCTTGTTATTGGATTTTGCAAGCTTTTGGGCTTCCTCAAGCATTTCTCAGAAAGCACTAATAGCTTGTTCAAGTTCAGAATTTACCTCATCTCCATCACTTGATAGATCATCATCATCTTCATTGATAGTGGAGGTGAGACACATGTTGGCTTCTTCATTTTCAGTTAAAGATTCTGAGGTTGTTGACTCATTATCTTCCCAAGCTATGTAGGCTCTTTTATCTTTCCCTTCCTTCCTCATCTTGTTCTCTCCTTGTTGTTTTTTCAAGTAAATTGAACATTCAGATTTGATGTGGCCAGGTTTACCACATTCAAAGCATGTAAAGTTGTTGTCAATCTTCTTGTTGATGTTGGTGTTGTTACTGTTGTTGTTCTTGTTGGCTTTAGTGAACCTTTTGTTCTTATTTTTCCTTAAGAACTTGTTGAACTTTCTGACAACTAAGTTCATGTTTTCCTCTTTATCCTCATCACTTGTTTCCTCCTCTTTTTCAGCTTTTGAAGTTGCAGCTTTTAAAGCAATGCTTTCATTGGTGTTCATCTTGAACATCTCATACTCATGGATCAAAGCATGCTTCCTTGATCTCCTAACTTCTTTAGTTCCTTCATGAGTAATTTCAAGCACCTCCCACATTTCTTTTGCACTCTTACATCTCACTGTCCTGAAAAATTCATTAGAGGAAAGTGCAGAGGCGATCATA
This sequence comes from Glycine latifolia, assembly GCA_013407115.1. NCBI lineage: Eukaryota > Viridiplantae > Streptophyta > Magnoliopsida > Fabales > Fabaceae > Glycine > Glycine latifolia. Next base: position 9,849 of record QARZ01000493.1, read on the forward strand.
TTTTTGGCTTTAAAATCATATTGTGCAGTCTTTTGTTCAGCTTTAGTCATCTCATCCCATTCTTTAGGAATCAATTCATTGGCAACAATTTTCTTTGGAATGAAAGGAGCCTTTTCTATAGCATTCCAAGCACCTGGGTCATTTGATTGAATAAAGATTTTCATTCTATTTTTCCAAAAACTGAAATGTTCCCCTTCAAACATAGGAGGTCTGTTTAAAGAAGCACCTTCCTTGAAGGTTATTTGTGAGGTATTCATTTTTATTTTTGAAGAAAACTAGTGATCTTGAATAACTCTCAAGAACCAGCTCTTGATGCCAATTGAAAATAATAGGAATACTTCACAACAACCAAGAGGGGGGGTGAATTGGTTGAACCTTGGTACTTTAAAATCAAATTCAAATCAGAGTTTCATGATCTTTATCACTTTTAAAACTAAGAAACATTTTACTCAATCAAATAGCTCAGTCCAAGAATTCAAAAGATCAAAACAGAACTTGGTTTACAATGAATATGATGAGAATAGAAATAAGAACACAAGCAATTTATACTGGTTCACTTCAAATCATGAAGCTACATCCAGTTTCTTCTAATTCACACTGAATTAGAGTTCCACTATTATAAAATATTCTTACAAGCTTTTACAAGAACCTCCCCTTTATCAACCCTAGACAAAGAACAGAAATCCAAAATCCTATTAGACTTCTAAGGAGAAAGATCCAGAGAACACTACTCCGATCTTTAAGCTAGAGAACCCTTCTCTAGTCCCAAGCTTTAAGAAAACAATTACAATAGCCAAAACAACACAATTTGTAAACAAGATTACAATTACTGAGTTAAGGAAAGAAACAGCCTGATGATCCAGTGAATGACATGCACATGAATGAACAATTCAGGTTGAAAGATGAAAAACAATCTCAGAACATCTTCTTCCTTAACCTTTGAAAGAAACTTCTTACTTTAAAGAATCACTCAAAAACCCATGAATGTTTTAGTGAAAGCAAGAACTCATAGAACCTAGAAAAATCACTTAGAACATGTTTAGAAAGCTTGTGTAGACTCAGAATACGAATTGATCAAGTTTTTAACAAGCTGAGCCAAGGTTCTATTTATAACAAACTTTTGTAACTGTCAGTAATCGATTAAACGCGCCATATAATCGATTATTTTACTCATATAATCGATTAAATCAATCTGGTAATCGATTAAAGTGTTCAACACAATTTCTGGACATGAGCAACGAACAAAATAATCGATTATTCCGTCTTGTAATCGATTAAGACAAGAAGCTTCAAAATATCAAAATACATTATGTAATCGATTACGGATTCTGGTAATCGATTAAACCAGGAAGCTTTATAAAACACAATGAACTGAGTAATCGATTACTATATTTGGTAATCGATTAATGCATCAAATCTTATGTGTATTTGCATATGATGTAATCGATTACTGAATTTGGTAATCGATTAAAACAGGAAGATGGCTTTTTCAGTTTAGCCTGTGTAATCGATTACTGTTCCTTGGTAATCGATTCTTCCAGCACTGCTTGAAATCATGTATAGTAATGTAATCGATTACTACCCATTGGTAATCGATTAAAGTGTTCATCAAGGCAGTGTATGTGAAAACAAAGGTCAAATAATCGATTATTCCGATAGGTAATCGATTACATTGTTCTTGAAAGATTTTCCATAATGAACTAAGAACAAAATAATCGATTATATCCTTAACATAATCGATTAAGTCAGTACAAAAATCATTTTTCCCAAAACCTTTGATTCAAATTGAAACCTTAGTTGTTTGTTCAAAGCTTAGTTTGATTTTCATGAAAAATACTTAGTTAAATCAATGAATGAATGAATGAATCAATCAATCAGATTGCTTTCCTTTTACATAAAATTCAAGTCTTCAAGCATGTTGAAAGCTCAAAACTAATCTTGTATCAAAGACTTCCAATCTTCATGCAGCTCCCCCTGGATTCAACAATTATTAGTTGACCATCCAATAAATAAAAACTCATAACTTTGATGTATTTATTATTTCGTATGCAGATCTACATTCCTATTTATGATCATACCAATCATTGCTATCTGACGGTTATATGCATGAATGACAAAAAAATCTACCATTTGGATTCACACTTTACAGTTGAATCGTTGGAGGACCGAACCCAAGTTATAAGGACCATGGTACGTGTTAACTATATGGACTACTATTTGATTTATGGAGGAAAACAAAACTTGTTAAACTATGACTGTTAATTAACCATTGATTGTTTATTAATGACCTTTATAGGGTGAAGTAATGTGTTCTGTACTGGCCACAATGTTTGACATGGTAGACATTAGTTTGGGCGTATAGGATATGGATCATTGGGACATCGTGCAACCAAGGGAAATACCAAACTGTGGCTCCAGGTAAGCTACTAACTCACCAAGTATGTCGACTTTTTTGACACATGTCGTATTTCACATATTTTTTTTAATTAATTGGTGTTCATACTGTGTCCGAAAATTTCAACGAAAATTCTACTGTGTGGGTCCTTGATTGGATGCAGATGTAAAAATGTTTTGTCACCATCTTGTATGGCATGGTAAGAGGTGTCTCAATCTCTTTGTTTACATTACTAATATGAATGTGTTCATTATTTGATTAATTTTTACTTCTCCAAAAGCTTGATGACAAACATGTCAGAATGGAAGTTACAATGACATTATTACTTGGTCCACACAACGACATGAAGAACAGGGTTGTTAGTTCCGCGGCAATGCTTTGGGAAGATTTCTTGTTGGGGATTAAGTGAGGACCAGTTGCAGAATGTGGTTATTTTTTGGTTTATAACATCATAGCCTGGGGCATATATTGATCTGCCTGTTGGAAACACATTTTTTGTTTTTTTGTTTATAGCTTAGGCCATATTTTGATCTGCTTGTTGGAAAAGCATTGTTTTGTTTTTTGTTTATAGCTTGGGCCATATATTGATCAATGTTACAATTGAAGGATTAGTAAATGTTGTTAAAAAATTGTCAGTGTTAAACACAGGGTTTGTAAATTTTGGGGAATGTTGGTTTCAGTTGAAGACAAGATGAAGTATTTTTGGGAAATTAATGTTTGTACGTATATGATGATTTGTGCAGCTGATGTGGGAACACTTGCCAGTTTACTAAAATATGCACTAAACATCCTCATCTAACCAGTTTACTTATTACAGTTAAAGACCAATAAGATTGAACTTTTTATTTTATTTTAAATTACAAATGTGGTTACTTGAGTTTAATTTATAACTCAAATGTGCAGAAGAAATTATTGAACATTACAATTCCATGTATTACTCATGTCGAAACACGTAACCATCGTCAGTCTTTTACTTTCTTTTGTTAAATTATTGAAAACTATTCAACCATGATTAGCCATTAAAACACGTTGAAAACAAACAACCAAAGGCCCAATTGTACATGTATGTTGCACATATGTCTTCACGGCTAATAGCTTGACATTTAACATAAAAGTAGGTTCAATTGTCTTATTAACTTACACTTCATTAACTCAATCGTAACTAACATTATAAATTATGTATGAATATTTTAATACATTATGTTGAACATTCATACTGCCTTTGTACTCAATTTTAAGCACAATAGGGTATGCCAGGGTCTTCAAATCATGATTGAAGTTGCTGCACCAACACATTCATAACTGTTCCATAGTTATCAAAATAAAACCATATTCTAGGTCCTTAGAATAGACTCCCTTACGTAAATAAATTTAATTGATGACAAAAAAAAATTTAGTTTTACTTAAAATATGCATACACTGCAAATTTGTGTCATTTGTCATGAATTTTTACGTCCATCAAAAAAATTTTCTAACGCTCAGCCAGTCCATATAGATGCCAATGCTAACTACTCGTTATAGATGTAATTTGTTGCTTAGTTAATGTTTATAGTAACTTTTCAGTTAATACAAATAACACTAACTAAATATAGCAAAGTATATAATATATTTTTTGTTAATAAAAAAAATTGACTAACAGGAGTTAGTGTATTTTGTAGCCGTAAATATGAATTTATTTTATGTAAGTTACCAATCATTACCAACAAAACTGATGTAATTAAACACATGCATGAGTAACAACATTCAATAATAGCTTGGACCATAAAAAAAAAAATCAGTGTCATTTGTCATTATCAAAACCTACCAGGTTTCCCTTATTTTCTTACATGAACAATTTATTTATTTTCGTGTTCAGGACATAACAAAATGAAGCCTGGTATGATCCTTCAACAACACAACGATGGTAACATAGTTCATCAAGTCAATAGAACACCACCATAGTAACATACTTCATCACCT